>MJUU01050029.1:155574-167878 GCA_002080025.1 Modiolus philippinarum
GGTGCCTTGAGCGGATTGGGTAGTGCAGCCATCCAAAAAGCCGTGGGATCTGGATTATATCTCAAGAAGGGTGGGAAAGTATGCTGCGTGAAACCCCGGGGTCGTGGTCTGCATCTCAGCCCAAGTACTTTGCCCAATACTTACGGTGATGGATTGTACTTGAAGAGTGGAAGTCGGCTCTACGATGGTAGTGGATTGATCCTTGGCCCTAATAGCCCCTTTAAGAGTATCCCCTTGCTAGGCATGCTTCTCTAGATAAATGGATGAAGTGGATGCCAGTCATATCGAATGCCTGGAAGAGGAGCTCATCTCAGAAATCCAGAGATATGAGCATGCTTTGAAGATCTATAAACGACTGGATAAGGTCGTCTCCTTTGCCCATGGCGCTTGTTCCGTGGGCAGTCTATTGCTGACCAGTGGCACGATGGGATCTGCTCTGACCGGTGTGGGTGCTGTGGCATCCATTCCCCTGGGCTCCCTCGCCTGTCTATGTGCTACGGGAAATATGGTCCTGTCCTTGATCTCGCGTCGAGTCGCTAAGAAGAAAAAGAAGCACCGTGATACCGTGCGACTAGCCAAAACATATAAATCCCAGCTTGCAGGTGAAGACGGTGCTCCTGCAATCTGCTTAAAAAATTATTACGATGAAAAAGACCAGATGCGTCAACCCTCACCAAACTTTAGTGAAGCTTTTACCAATCATGTTAAAAAATAAAAGATTTCATTCCTTTAAGCCCGGGAAAAAACGCCCCACCACTTCGCTACGCTACGCTCCGCTTCGTTCGGGGCGATTTTTCCCATTTAAGCCTCATATAAAAAAATTTCCATAGCCCGTATAGAATTTTTCCCATCCAGTCAGATGGAAAAAATTTTATACCCCATCCCCCAAGTTTTTTTTTTTTACTTCCTCACCAGATCGTAGGAGAGGTATTGTCGATTGGATTTCTTGCTCACCTTGTATCCGGTGCTCCGAATGTAAGCTCTATGCAAGGGACCCTTTTCTTTGTTAAGCATGGGGAAGGCCCATACTCTGGTGATTTCTCCTTCTCGATTTTTCAGAGTGAGAATCCTGCTTTTGCCAAAATTTCCGTCCACTTCTATCACCTCCAAGATCTTATAGATCACTCCTATGGGCAAGTCCTTCCATGCGATGGATTCCTGATTCATCTCTTCCTGGAAGGCATCTTCGCTGATAAAGTCATCATCCTCAACAAGTTTATCGGGATTGGTGGGATCAAATGAAAACACGGTCGGTTCGTTTTTCGCTGCAGCCCTGTCAAATTTTTCCCTGTTGTTGGCGACTAGGTTATTCATATAATCTCCCATAGTCCGTTCGGGAGAGGATGGGGGACTGTCAGAAGGATTAAATCTTGACATTCTTGTATTTACCCTATGCTCAATAGGAATGCCTTCCGTTTGCATTTTGCCCTCGAGGTAGGGATTTTTATGCAGGATTTTGCATGAGTGCGGCAGAACTGTCATTATGACACTACTCAAAGTGCCAAAATTAAACATGCTAAAAGAAAAATGCACATTTCAGCACAAACCGCCAAAATATCCCTAGACCAAAATACGATAAACAACCCCAGGGCACTCATCTGGTAAACCGCATGAAAACTCGGCATAATAAAAACATGAGATGTTGGCATGAAACTGGTATGTCAGAATAACATTTTGAGATTTCAAAAAGTCCGGATTTTATATGCGAGTTTACCGGCATGCCATTTTTGCAAACTCCTCTTTACTTAAATCAGGTATCAAATCTTCTCTAGAATCGAGACTGCTTGGACCTGTCATCATCCTGAACGAATTCACCGGTCAAGGTCAAAGAATCCTGGCCATCTGGTCAGAGCCATGACTTCTCTCACCTGTTCTTCCAATGACCGCTTTGATCTTTTCCAGCCATGAAAGCTTTCTGTTTACCTGTTCTAGCTATGACCGCTTGTGAACCTGAAGGTAAACGGAAAGGTAGGTTTTATTATTTAACGTCGGAAGTTACAGGTAATCAATGTATCAAATAACAATAAACATGAGGTCTGTAAAAGCATTACAACGGACGACAAGATTAACAACCATTTGGAAATTGTGAGCTTCTCGAATGGTCTCAGATTTTTCGGAGGAAGGAAAAAGCCCGAATTTTCAAGCTGGAAAATCTGTGAAATTCCCGGGCCAGGATATATGCCTTAAAAGGTATGAGGCATTTTGCCGTGGCACATAATGATTTCCGTCATTGTGATTTGAGGTCCAGTACCTTAACTACTTGCCGACCCTGCTCTTGCCAACGCCATGCCAATTCCTATCGTGTCCATAATATATACAAATTTCAAATCGTTCAAATCACGCGATTAGATAACTCATTAAAGCAAGATAAGCCGTGAACTAACGCAAACAGAACATTTATATACATTTTTTTTAAGTCCGAAAACATATCATTACTTCCAAGTGTTTTGGTTTAATCTGCACTGATGAGACATAAGTTGTCGAAATGCGCATATGCAGAAAATAAATTAATAGTAACTTCTGTATTTTGTTATTTATTACCTGGGCCGATGCCTCTGCTGTTGGACTGTTAGTTCCCGACGGTATTCACCAACCCAGTAGTCAGTACTTCGGCGCTGACCCGAAAACCAAGTTAATGAAAACTTGCAAGATTTTAATTTTACAATTTTTTGTTTAAAACTAAGGAGTATCTGTCCTGAGGTGAATTTTTGCTTTTCTATTTAGACCCTTTTGGTTATTTGTTCTCTGATCAGCTCTTACATGTTTTCCGTTAATGGACTTCCAAATGGTTTGGTTTAATCTGCACTGATGAGACATAAGTTGACGAAATGTGCATATGCAAAAAATAAATTAACAGTAACTTTGGTATTTTGTTACTATTTACAAAAACCGATCAGGTCGGGTTTCAGAATAAGGGAGAAAATTGACAAAAAGTTTATACCGAATTCAAATTAATGATTATAATTGTTATGACTGTTATATATTCATCCAAATATAAAAAGAATAGAAATAAACCATGCAATGTTTTTATGGAAAAAAAGGAAACAAACTGCAAGCGTTGACAGTGGCTAGTATAGCTTTCTTTATCTGTTTGCAATATATTCGAAATTATGCTTATTTGACTAAAACATATGACAAAATGAGTTTTTTATTCACCGAAGTTACTGTGAATTTATTTTTGCATATGCATATTTGGACAACTTATGTCTCTTCAGTGCAGATAAAATCTAAACGTTTGGAAGACCATCAACTCAAAGAGGTTTAAAAACTGAGAGAGAACAAAAGGCCAAATTGATCTAAATGCAAAGCCAAATCACCTAAGGACATAGCTTTGCATGAGGGAGATACTCCTTACTTTTCAACAAAATTTACAAAAATTTAGATATTGCAAGTTTAAAAAAAGAATCGGCTTTCGGGTCAGCACCGATGCACTGACTACTTGACTGGTAAATACCCTCGGGGACTAACAGTCCATCAGCAGAGGCATCGACCCAGTGGTAACAAATAACTTAATACCAAAGTTACTGTGAATTTAGTTACTGCATATGCGCATTTGGACAACTTATGTCTCCTCAGTGCAGATTAAATCTAAACGTTTGGAAGACCATCAACTGAAAGATGTTTAAAACTGAGAGAAAACAAATAAACAATATGATCTAAATGTAGAGCCAAAATCACCTAAAGACAGAGCTTTGTATGAGGGAGATACTCCTCAGTTTTCAACAAAATTTACAATAATTTAGATATTGAAAGGTTCAAAAAAGAAAGGGCTTTCGGGTCAGAACCAAATAACTGACCACTGGGCTGGTGAATACCCTAGGGGAATTACAGTCCACCAGCAGAGGCATCGACCTTGTGGTAACAAAAAACTTATTACCGAGGTTACTAAATGTTATTCATGCTTTGAATAGTGAAACTTCTTGTAATATGATTAAGAACATATGTCAAAAGGGACGTTTTAATTTTTTATTGACTATAAATTCGATGCTTGCAACAATGACACTTCCTACAATATGACTGAAACATATGACATGATGAAGATTTTCCTCTATTCTATATGCTATCTATGCCAGCAATTTCGAAACTTCCTATAATTTATAACAATAACATATGACCAAAGGGACTTTTTCTGTATTATATAATATCAATGGACACAACTTTGAAATGTCTTTTGATTTTACTAAAACTTTTGCAAAAGGGACAATTTCTGTATTCGTAATAACATCGATGCCCTCAATAAGTTCTTTTTTTCTTTCTTTCTTTTTTTTGTATAAATTTTCCTGATATAATTTGACCCAAAACATATGATAAAAGGGACATTTTTGCGCATTTGATACTATGAAACTATATGGCAAAATGTTTATTTTCTGTTTCCGATATATAATCGATGCCGGCTATCATGAACTTCCTGTTATTTGACAGAAAGAACATATTTGAAGTTTGCAATTTTGAATCTTCTTGTTATTAAACTAAAACCAAATGTCAAATAGAGCTTTTTTTGTTTTTGATATAATATAGACGCCCGCAATGATGAAAGTTTCTGTAATTTGACTTGATAGATATTCAGTAAGCAATCATTCATAATATAACAGGCTTAGATAACCTTTCTATCCACCCAGATAATGGTTTGATCGTGTTGTTATATAATATTACAAACATTTCATACAAGTTCGTACATCGGTTCCAATCAGCAGTAAAAAAAATGATGCTTTTGTATTTGATTTTTTGTATACTACATATCTGTGTTGTTATTTCGGAATTAAACAATTCACCTGTTAGAGAAACAATTTATGGAAAAATTCGTGGAAAAATAACAGAACGAATTGCTGGAACAAAAGTTGAGGAATATCTAGGGGTTCCGTATGCCTCTCCTCCAATTGGACATCTACGATTCAAGGTAAGTTAAAACCGTGTTTTTTATTTTAATTCATACATTAAGATAGCCGATTTCATGAATTAAGATGGCCATTTTCATGCATTAAAAACACCGTATTCATGTATTAAGAAGGCCGATTTTATGCATCAAGAAGATTATTCATACAAATGTACATTAAGAAAGCCGAATTCATGAATTAAGAGGACCGTTTTTTATGCATTAAGATGGGCGTTTTCATGCATTGAAAAGACCGTATTCATGCATTGAGTTAAGAAGAGTATTCATACATCAAGAAGGCCGTATTCATGCATTAAGAAGGCCGTATTCATGCATTAAGATGGCCGTTTTCATGCATTAAGAAGATCGAAGGCCGAATTTGTGCATCAAGAAGATTATTCACACATTAAGGAGGTCGAACTGGAGAATTAAGAAGGTATTTATGCCTCAATAGGACAGAATTCGTGCAATAAGAATGAAGTATTCATGCAATAAGAAGAGCAAATTCGTGCATTAAGAAAGTAAGTGGTGAGAACCGAACCGTCAGTCAAAAAACAAACAATCCTGGGACAACAGCAACATCGGAAACAACAAGCACACCACATGAGGAAGAAATAAAGACACGCATACAGATGAACAACACGGACCCAATAAAAACCATGAGTGAGATCAAGTGCATTAAAAAGTAAAATAGACCGTTTGTGATCCCATTTACTGAATGCCAATTTTGTTTTAACTTGACTTATATCTTAACAATATGTGCAGAAATATAGGGGCCAAAGTAGAAAACATATCAAAAATTTGGTAAATGTTAGTATATATTGTTAGAAATATAAAATGGCATGCAGTTACTGGAACATAGCGCTTAAGTACATTGTATTCGAGGACTACATGTACTTCAATGTTATCAATTCATTGAAAAATATGTACTGATAATGAATTACGAAAGTACGAAAAGAAGAAGGAATTATGATAAAAATCTGTGATGTCTGCATTCCATAGTTACACAATATATAATGGGTTGTAACAACTATGTAACACATTTACTGTTACTAATGTATGTTATAACTCTTGATCTTCTTGATCTAATTATATATAATGAGGTATAATAATAATCTAATTTGTGAAGGGAACAATTACAGTAACATCAGCCTGTTTTCTGTTTTGCCTGGCTTTTATTTTAAAAGTCAGAGATCAGATGTGTCCGTGTGAACGCATTTAGTTGAGCATTTTTTGCAACATAAACGTGCAAAAAGGCATTCAAACAAGTTATACAACATATTATTAAAAGAATATAATTATATAGCAGGTTTTTCAACATGATGACATACATTATTTATGTTTATGTATACGTATACCATGAATATGCATAAAATTAAAAGCAAAAAGGAACAAAAAGAAGCGGAAAAACTTGAGTGATTGGCGAAAATACGATATATAAACATGTATTGGCGTTAAAATGATGTGTTCCCGGGATGTGATCTTCTAAATCATGAAAAGACACCTACAATTATACAATTTTTATATTTTGATCAAATTTAATATTACAGTTACTGAATATCAAGTTCACAATTCTGTAATATGTTCATACATTGTTATCCTCTGTTTGTAAATTGATGAAATAAGGCATTCCATAAAAAAATCTGTTATCTTCTACCAGATGACCACAGAAACATGCTGTGAACCATGAGGTTTATTTCGGCCGTTAGTTCGTTCATTAGGGAACTAGTATATTGATGATTTATCAATAATTGAATCGTACTTTCAAACTTAGAACAGAAATTTCGACATCGAAAGATAGTAACTGGTGAATAGCAATATAATATATTTGCTTAGAAAAGAGCTGCGTAGTGGAAACAACTCATTATGTTTGTGATTTTCCCTCGGAATACGTAAATTTATATATATCTTTCATATATTTTATTTTGTTGACCTTTATATCTTCAATTTGCCAGTTCTTCTTAATATAAAATTGAGACTTTTGGCATGATAATATTCTTATTTAATTCGCTACACGTGGAGATGACATTGAGATAAAAATGTGTCTAACTTTTTAAAAGTTTACGGTGTTCTGATTGTGTTTTAAGCCTAGTTTGTACATTAGAGATTTTTGCATGAATATCTGAATATTTTCACTATCTGAACAAATCTTGCACTTACTCGTGTAGTAAAAAATTCTATTTGGGATAATATTTCCAAATACTCATGCAGCAGACATAAAATGCATATTATATATTTATGACGATATTGTTTTACAATTCTAAATGACAGCAAAAGTCAAAATACATTGTTTATCAAAAAGTTTACATATACTTCTGACTGATGTTTTATTGTTGTACATGCCATTCCAAACAGTCGTAAAACCAAAATGGAATTAATTTGGTTAGTATTTTGCATGTTGTGAGTTTTAACTTCAATGACATGACGATTTCGGACATAATTGTTTCTGTATTTTCATTTTCCGTAAAAAATAAAATAATTGTGTTTTCTTTAAGGAAATAATTAAAGTAACTTCCATCTGGTTTATAAGAGGACTTTTAGCTGGTCTTACACGTTTTATTACTCCAGTTTTGTATCGTTATTTGTGCCATATATAATGTATAGACCGATCTAAAAGAGTATGGATGTTTAAAAAGATAAAGGTCTCGGTATAATCGAAAACATTAAGACATCATGTTACAATTAAGCCAAACATATTTTCGAAAAAATGAGAAAACCCCTTTATAGCAAAAATGTCCTCGGAATCACGTATATATCATATAGGACATTTGTTTTTGATAGCAACCGTAGATAAATTGAAATAACAAAATACCCGAAGTTACTGTGAATTTAGTTTCTTCATAATATGCGCATCGCGACAACCAACGTCTCTCCAGTACAGATCAAATCAAAACACTTGGAAATCCATATACCGAAATATGGGTAAAAGCTGACAGAGAACAAATCACCTATAAGCCAGACAGAAAAACTCCTTAGATTTGAATAAAATTTTGCTTAATTTAGATATTGCAAGTTTCCAAATAAAATCGGTGTTTGGGCCAGCACTGAAGCACTGGCTACTGGGTTGGTGAATACCCTCGGGGAATAACAGTCCACCAGCAGAGGTAGACTTCAAAGTTATACAAATTACTGATAATTGCATAGAGTAACTTAGTACAACAGCTGTCCTTCCATTGTGTCTTTTTAAAAGTCTTTGGTAGGTTAGGGTCAAACTTGAGATGAACATAGTAGTTGTAATTAATGAAGGAAAGATAACAGGAAACACTTACAATGGCCGAACATTACAATCACACGTCACAATCAGGGCCTATGTGAGCAAACAGGCTCGCAAATAATCCTAGTTAGAATTCATTCATGAAAGACTGATCTTTTTATAATAAGTCGAAATAATGCATTGAAAACATTTACGTTACGGCTCATTGAATTATATCAAAAGCAAATTGATTATCACCAATTAGGAATTTCATCGTCGGAGACTAGTAGTCACTTGAAAAGGCCACTGAGAGTTGTCACTTTAATCAGAATTTTTTTTTCATTTGACAGCCTTCACAGAAGCCAGCGGCATGGACGCCGGATATCCTAGAAACAAATGAGCTTCCCCCAGCATGTCGTCAACACAGTCTAACTTATGTCAACAGGCATAGGCCAGATTTTAACCGTACCAGTGAAGATTGCCTATATATGAACATCTATGTCCCAAATGTAGGTATAGCTTTCAAGCATGATTCTTTACTTCAAGAGAAAGAAATGCTAAAACATAGCCAGCTGGCATAGCTTAAACTGACTAAATGTCTCTATCACTCATTCAAAACCATCACTGCAACAAAAGTTAGCATAACAAGAACAAATAGCAAAAATCAGATTAGCAGAAATGACACCAATCAATGGCTCTGTAGGAAACACATCATAGTTCGGACGGAATATAAATAAAGTTTATGAGTTTATGTAAATCTAGACCAATTGCAGTCAATTTAGAAAAAAATAATAAGACCAGTAAGATAGTCGGATGAAAAATAGAACTCAAAATCAAGACGATATTTATCTTTGTATTTAAGGCTTCTTAGTCAAACATAAAAAACGCAGAAGTTTATATCTTATTCATAATTACAAAGCCAAAAGTAAGGATGTGGAATTTATTCCAAACAACTTAATATTTTAAGAAGGGTACTTATTAATTAGTTGGATTATTGTTCGTTTTCACAATGAACATGAATGTAAGTCATAGTAAGATATGTTTGTTATTTTGTCCTGAATCTTCTTTGCCCCTATGCTGCAATCATTTTTAGATTTTTATTTATTTTCGGTTTTTTCTTCCTTCAGATCGTTGCTTCGGTTTTTGTTAATAAATGATTTAGATGAGCAAAGATAAGTTAACAAAATAAGTTGTAACTCAATTAGAAAATAAATAAAAACCGGATTAACGCATGAGAAAGTAAATGGCTATTTCATTGTTGAAGGTTAACCGGAAGTTGCCTGTTTTAGTGTTTATCCATGGTGGAAGTAGTGTCAATGGTATGGGAGCAATGTTCGATGGAGACATTCTAGCCGGTTATGGAGAGATTATAGTTATTACGTTCAACTATAGACTAAACATATTTGGTAGGTATTTCAGTGATTCAACGTCATCAACGAGACTACGACAAAAATCCCAACTTCTCCGAAAAAAATCATAAATCTTTCGAGTACTTTTGAAAAATAAAAAAAAAAAGATTTTGTTTTCCAGTTTTCACAAAAAGAAGTTGTAACCCAGAATTAAATCAAAAGTCATCAAGGCAGGCAACGATGTTATCTAGAAACATTTCAGTGTGAACTCTCTGCTTTATTGATAACATTATTTATTTTTTTTTGGGGGGGGGGGGGTTTCTTTCGTATTTATTTTTCCTTTTCTCTATACTGCAAAATAAAATTGAATAAGATAATTCATTTTTGAATCACGGGTCCTAACCATGTTTTTGTGGTCGCGTACGCGTGATAATGGTTTAATCTCTCTACAATATAGCTCCATGAAAGTTAGCTTTGCCTTAAATTCATCAAGATCTTATTGTGAATAAAAGCTATTCTATAATTAAAAGTTTTTTTATGAAAGCTTATTTGGGTCATTTTCATGATGAAAAAAAAATTAAGTCGTTCCCACTACTTGTTAAGTCGTTCCCACGAGTTGAAAAGTCGTACCCACGAGTTGCAAAGTCGTTCTAACGAGATGTAAAGTCGTTCCCACGAGATGTAAAGTCGTTCCCACGAGTTGTAAAGTCGTTCCCACGAGTTGCAAAGTCGTTCCCACGAGTTGTAAAGTCGTTCCCACGAGTTGCAAAGTCCTTCCCACGACTTCTACAAGTCGTTCCCACGAGTTGTAAAGTCGTTCTCACGAGTTACTAAGTCGTTCCCACGACTTCTAAAAGTCGTTCCCACGAGTTGTAAAGTCGTTCCCAAGACTTCTACAAGTCGTTCCCACGACATCTACAAGTCGTTCCCACGACTTATCAAGTCGTTCCCACGAATTGTAAAGTCGTTTCCACGAGTTGTAAAGTCGTTCCCACAAGTTGTTAAGTCGTTCCCACGACTTCTACAAGTCGTTCCCACGACTTATCATGTCGTTCCCACGAGTTGTTAAGTCGTTCCCACGACTTGTTGATTCGTTCCCACGAGATGTTAAGTCGTTCCTACGAGTTGCAAAGTCGTTCCCACGACTTCTAAAAGTCGTTAGCACGAGTTATAAAGGCGTTCCCACGAGTTTTTAAGTCGTTCCCACGACTTTCCAAGTCGTTCCAACGAGTTGTGAAGTCGTTCCCACGAGATGTAAAGTCGTTCTCACGAGTTATAAAGTTGTTCCCACAAGTTGTGAAGTCGTTCCCACGAGTTATAAGTCGTTCCAACGAGTTATTAGCTGTTGGTCTCAGTATAAAAGGCTGGTCGTTCACTTTAGTAAGTAAGCGTGAAAGATTAATTCGCGATTTTTTTGGAAGGTCATAACGTGTGTTGAAATCTGTGCGAATTTAGACCCAATGTGAAATTATTATTACGATGAAAAATTGACAACAAAGAATCTGACCCTTTAAGTTTTTTTTCCGAAAATGCATATTAAATTCAATAGTCATATTTAACACACTTGTAAGATTAATATAAGCTACAGGGAATGCACATGAAATTTTGTAATTGAGTACTAAAAATAGGATGCTTTCATATTTCACATAAGAATCAACATGTAGACTTCCAAAAGTGCAGTTTGCTTCTCCGTCAGTTTAAAGGCGGAAAAACTATTAAATATACCTATCTTTTACACGACCGAAAAAAGGACAGTCGTATTATGGTGTGACGCAGTCGCCGGCTTCGGCGGACAAATGATTTGTTAGATAACTTGTTCTAGTTGATGGATCAATACAATACAAAAGCATAATGTTTATTAGCACAAAGGAAAAGTTTAAATTTGTGGTTTGTTTCCCACCCGTTTCAGAATTAGGAGCAAAGGGACCAAATTACACATTTTCACATATTAGTGGAGCGGCGAGGAGGCAAATTTTCAAAATTTAAATTACCCGAAAGTCCCATGGGCTTTTATTATCTTAAACGAAAGTGTAATGTTTGTTCTTTCAGAAAATGGCTGTCGTCGCTATCTGGCATGGTCCAAACATACTTATTTTAAGGGTCAAAGGTCGTAGCCCTGAGAGCTGTATTTTCAGTTTGCCGGGGTAAAACTCACTAATTTTTTGACATAGTTTTCAGATATTTGGCACATAAGTGTATCACAACAAAGTTTAATATTTGGTACCATTTGACTTTCATATAACATTCACATCAAAATGATTTTTACGTTTGACATTCACAATAACACAAAGTAAAACATATGAATCATTGGTCTTTTGGACCTTTTGTTGACATCGAATGAGCTCAAGGTTATTTTTGATAATAGTTATCTGTATTTTTATCTTTTAAAGTATGTGACTTTATTGCTTGCTATTAAACCGCTACGCAGTCTTCGCATTTAAGTTAAGAAAAAGTAGGTTTTCTTAAATTAAAAGCTGCTTGGTTCACACTTGTTAACTTAAGAATCACTTGAATATGGCTTCTTTTTGTGTAAAACACACAAAAGAGAAATCGAAAACACATTGGCCCATTGGAAAAAAAAATCAATAACACGAAGTCAAAGGACTCTAAAAAATGTGCGAGATCAAATAGTGCTTTATGCCAAGTAATGACAGTTTCTATTAAAGAATAAAACAGATGCGACGTATTAATAACTGCTGTAATTAAAGAAAAATCGGCCATAGGCAAAATCCCATCAACTATATGCAAAAAATTCTTGTCCAGGTGGGATCCAGACTATTTGAAAAGAGGGGTTCAAATTTGAAGTAAAATGATATTTCACCGAGCGACACGAGGCTCGAAAACGTTTGGGGTATTTCTTAGTAAAACATCAAGGTATTCATTAAAAAA
>MJUU01050031.1:0-20620 GCA_002080025.1 Modiolus philippinarum
GGACTGTACGTTGGAACAAATAAACAAGAATGTGAAAAACTTAATTGGAACTCTAGCTAGATTACAAAAAGCCAAAAATTTAATGAAATCGTGGGAAAAAAGAAATCTTACTTTACTTGGGAAAATACTTATCATTAAAACTCTAATAATCCCTCAATTTACATATATAGCTAATTGTACAGTAATAAACAAAACATATGTCTCAGAGCTAGAACATGAGATGTATAACTTTATTTCGGATAAAAAAAATGACAAAGTCAAAAGAAAAACTCTTATAGCAAATACTGAAAAGGAGGGCTTAATATAATAGATATAACAAGTTATTTTGACACATTAAAAGTCAAATGGGTACGTCGACTCATTGAATCCTCCAATGAAAATTGGACAATTATTCCAAATTTCTATTTTAATCGATTTGGAAGAAACTTTTTAATATTTAAAATGAATTTGGGTAAGGAAAACCTTAAATTTATCAAACAACTAAATGTGATTCCAGATTTCTACCTTGACGTCTTCAGATGTTGGTTTCAATTGGGAGGGGGGACCTCTGACATACCAAAAACTTTTAAAGAAATAAGGAAACAATTTATATGGGGAAACAAATTTATTGGGATAAAAAATAAACCAATCTTTTTGATAAATTGGATAAAAAGTACTCTTATTTATATAAATGATATAATAGACAAAAACGGATGTATATCGGAAGAAAATATTCTTAATAAACTCGTATCAAGACAGAACTGCATAAGTGAATTAACAACTATAAAAAAAGCAATCCCCCAAAATTGGTTAAACATATTAAAAAAGAAGATTCTATAAAAACAACAGTTAATATAGATAAGACTAAAATTAAAGTAAATAACATTGACATTTATACAAATAACAGTACATTACAAAATAAATTTATTTACAATTACTTTGTCAATATCAAGGCAGAAAAAAATATTGGTATTACCGTTTGGAAAGAATTATTCAAAGTTTAAATGAACGAGATTAAAGCTTCTTTCAATTTTATACAAGAAAAATTATGCTTAAATAAATTAAAAGTATTAAGGTGGAAACTTTTAAGTAATGTCCTGCAAATAATCAACAAAAATTATATATTTGGAAAATAAAGCCATCTCCAAACTGTCCGATATGCAACTGCATTGATACATATGAACATTTTTTCCTTCAATGCAAATTATTATCACCCTTTTGGCAACATATAAAAGATATTCTTTCAAGAATCGGATTCAAAAAAGAAATTAAGCTAAAATTCTTAGTAATAGGATACAAAATGTTTGAAAGTGATTATCAAGATTTTAATCAAATATTTACGCTAATAGGTTTTGCTATTTATAAAGCTTTTTACGCTTCAGAGCAAAGACAAAAATTTATTGATATAATTTCAATTTTTTAATCAGAATTTAAAACGTATTTCTTTTTATATAACAAAACAAAAAAATATACGTGTCCCATCATGAAAAAAATTGATTCAATACTGAATGCAGTATAAATAATATGTCTTAATGCAATATTGGGTATGGAAATGAAATACCTTACCTTATTATTGGAAAATTTATCCTTTATCACAAGTATAAAATAACCACGTGTTTTGGTTTACCATTCTTAAAGAATCACTCATGCGTCTATTTATCTCATTGATAGTTGAAATGTACTTTTATATGTTTATCTAGGTCAACGTTTTACATGCTTATTTTGATATGTGTAATTGATTTACTAACTTGAAATAAATTAATGTTATCTTTATGAGATACCCTATCATATAGATACTAATACAGGGTAGTTTGTTAATGAAAGCTGTAATTAACAAATTATTTGTAACATCTTAATTAGTTTAATAAAATATATCTTTACATCTTAAAAAAAAATCCCTGTCTTGTTTACACCAAAATCGCGAACAAAGGCCAAATCCAACATCATCAAAAATCTTAACTTGATAAATTAAAAGGTATGCTACACGCTTTTTTTAAAGCTTGTCAGAAACCAAATCTCACAAGGACCACTTGTGGCTAGAAATGGCAAAAACAGAATATTTCGTCCAGTCTACACGCTACATTTGGTCAATTTTAAAAATATAAATTTAAGAAAATATTGTTCACAAATAAGGAGTACATGTATCTCCCTCGTGCATTGCTGATTTTGGCTTTTTTTTAGATCTTTTTGGTAATTTCTTCTTAGACTATCAGTTGTTACACGTTTTTCGGTTTATGGACTTCCAACTGTTTTGATTTTATCTGCACTGAAGAGACATAAGTTGTCAAAATGCTCAAACGCAGAAACAAAATTTAAAGTTACTTCAGTATTTTGTTATTTAATTTGGGAGTAAATATTTTTCTTCATGTTTAGCCTATTGAAAATTCATGGAAAGATTATTTCATGTCTGCCATATTTTGATACAGCTTTAATTGATAGATCTAGGAGATTTTGAATTTCTATTCTGATTTTTTATTCAGCACTGGAGACAGAAATGTTCAAAATTGCCATCTTGAGAAAAGAAATTTCCGAAACCTAGATATTTTGTATTAATCCATTCGTTCCAATAACCTTAGAGCATCTAATCCCACTTCTAATTCTTACCCATTTTTTATATCTGCTTTTATTCCCTCTTCAAAATAAAACAACTAAGACAAGTAAGTAGCCACCTCATGTACAACTCTGTCCTTTCTTTAAAAAAAATAAGACAAACAAGAAAAAAAAGCACAAATAAAAAAAAGAAAAAACAAAAAAAAAAACAAACAAACAAACACACAAACGAACGAAAACAACAGAAAAAATAAACACAAAGAACTCCCCCACCGTTTTCACAATCCAGAATGCAATATTTCACATAGAGAATGAATTGAGTCTCTTAATAAAAGACATCTCCTAAAGTTAGGGCAATAGAATAATAGAAAGAAAAAATCAGGTCAATGGTCCATAATTCTATAAAAACATAACATAATTCTTTCATGATTATCATACATAGATCTCACAAAAATAATTGAGTCAATTGTATAGGTATTACATTGAGGTTTTCACTTTATTTTTAGCAAAACTATTTTAAAATGTCGTCAAGTTTATCTCTCACTTTAAATATCATTTATAATGATTAAGTGAAATTAGATATTTTGGGAAAGTTCCAGAGTGAATTATCAAACAGAAAAAGACCGACTAAAACTTAGCACTGGACTTTTGATTGTCAGTGTGATGGTGACACGTATGTTCAGATCATTTTTATCATTAGTTGTCGAAATGCGCATATGCAGAAACTTAATTTACAGTAACTTTGGTATTTTATTATGTTTTACCCTTCCGGAATAAATGATTACAACTCCTGCTTTTAGTAGTGCCCCCAATCGCACAGTTTTTGTTTTTTTTTCTTATTTGCATTATCGTTGTCATATTGTCTCAATTGTCTACTTTTCGAATTGTGTAGTCTTGATTTTTCACTTTTTGTTTGCTCCTTTTGCTTTGGTATTTGTTTGGTGGTGCATGAAACAAACACACAAAAACTGAATTTATCTCGGAGACTTGAGTACATTTTTCCTTTCTAAAGTCTACAACTCATTCCTTGCGAATAAGAAAGCATTGTTTACAACAGTACCTGAGTGCCTTAGACATGTTAGATAATTATATGAAAATTAACAAATAAGTAACGTTTAATAAAGAGAATCAAACTTCTAGATAAACTTCTAGAATTTCCTGTTAATTTCCCTTCATCAATTTCTAGATAAACTGACACTTGATGTGCGTTTTAGTCTTTTACTTCGGTATTTTGTTATTTATTTAAATTTTCTTTGAAAAAAATAAAGACATATATTAAAAATCGTACCGACATTTATGAAATGACACTCGCATCACATAATATGCGGTCAGCACAACTTATAAATAAAATCAGCACAGTTCATCGGTGTTTTTCCCTGGCTATATCATAAACACCCACTTAGTATGATCCTTGACCAAAATCTCACTCTGAACACAATTTTCAACCTTTTAACATTTTGCCGCAGCAAAACTTCCTTTTTAGAAATTCTAAAAAAATCCCGTGTTTTAAATGAAGTTCAACTCCTTTTTTTGTCATATTAAGGTGGATGGGTACTCCAAATTTTTTTCCGCAGATTTTTTTTGAAATTTTTACAGGAAAGTTGCCTTATTATATAAAAAAGGGGGTCATCGTGCTTGTTTTTGAAATAACTGATATCAAAGTTATCAAATATTTCAAATGAATATATAGGAAAAAACAGGTATATTGTTGATTTATTTAAAACCAATTCAAAGATTTTGTTCTACTTTACTCATGTATTAGCCCTTTGAACATACTTTCGAAAAATATAAAGAAAAATGGGGGTCACCGAATTTGTTTTCCATGTGATTTGTAAAATGTGAATTTTCATAGTGATATCTATGTTAAATATTTTTATCAGATTATCACCCGTTTTAAAAAATCGTCTTCTAATTTATTCAATTATCAAGTTACCATACCTCGTTTAATTAGATAAAGATATGTGAAATCAAATCCATGTAGGTCCTTTGCATTTTGTATTATGGATATAATATTGTACGGTGGATGATTAAGGACATCCAATCTTTTTTTATCTCGTTATAACGACAAAGCATCTCGTTATAACGAGATACTATATCGTTATAACGAGATACTATGTCGTTATAACGAGATGCTATGTCGTTATAACGAAAAACTATGGCGTTATAAAGAGAAACTATCTCGTTATAACGAGATACTAAGTCGTTATAACGAGACTCTATGTCGTTATAACGAGACACTATGTCGTTATAACGAGATGCTATGTCGTTATAATGAGAAACTATGTCGTTATAAAGAGAAACTATCTCATTATAACGAGATACTAAGTCATTATAACGAGATAATATGTCGTTATAACGAGACACTATGTCGTTATAACGAGAAAGTATCTCGTTATAACGAGAAAGTATCTCGTTATAACGAGATACTTAGTCGTTATAACGAGATAGTAAGTCGTTATAACGAGATACGTTTTTGTCCCGGTACCGAAACCGCGACGATGGGACCTAATAAAGGTTTTCGTCGAGGTGTCCGTCAGTCCGTATATCACATTTTCCTGTTGGTGCAACGCCTCAGAAACCATTCTAATTTTATAGGATTGTTAGTCACCATGTGTACTAGATCATAGCAATTTATTTGATCAATATTAGACTGAATTCTGTGAATAATTAACATTTGACATGTTTGAAATTTACAGAGGTTTCATTATCGTATTTGGTCTGATTTACTAACAAAACTAGTTTTATTTTCAACAGAAATATTCCTTTCATTACTAAAACTTGTACAATACATCAAATAGTATACACCTTTTTACTGGCTATGAGTGCAATTGCAAGTTTTTGGTTTGCCGAAATACAACTACTTCCCGTCGCGACGCGGACGAAAATAGTTGGTGTCAAGGTTCGGGTTTCGGTACCCATCAACCGGTTTAACCCTACCGCTAGTGCCGGTACCAAGTTCGGCTATCCCGAGTTTCTATCGTTATATATGTTTGTCTCTTGTCTTCATTAGTGTTTTTCTAGTGCACTTCACTTGTGAATTGTGGCATGTGATTGTAGTTTTCGGCCATTGTAGGTGTTTACTGTTATCCTCTGTTTGTAATTTTATTGTACCAAATTCGAACATCAAAGATTACAATGTGACGTCATTGGTAAAAAGTTCACTGAACCAGTAAAATGTCTGAAACTATTGACCGGTAAATAATATGTTTCTGAAAAGTGTGAAAAATAGTAAATTTACCAAATAAACAATTCCTATAGAAAATTCATAGTAAGGTATAAACATTCTAATTATGTTCATCGAAACACCTTTTTTGGTGTGTCTTATAATTAAAAATAAGCTATAGTGAAAAGTGATTATACTAAAAAGGTAGATAAAAAAAGCAAGGGAGATAATAATCTTCAAGTGAAGAAATATTTCGACTTACATGTAGTATCTCGTTATAACGACAAAGTATCTCGTTATAACGACCTAGTATCTCGTTATAACGACATAGGTTCTCGTTATAACCACATAGTATCTCGTTATAACGACTTAGTTTCTCGTTATAACGACATAACATCTCGTTATAACGAGATAGTATCTCGTTATAACGACATAACATCACGTTATAACGAGATAGTATCTCGTTATAACGACATAGTTTCTCGTTATAACGACATAGCATCTCGTTATAACGACAGAGTGTCTCGTTATAACGACATAGTATCTCGTTATAACGACATCGTTTCTCGTTATAACGACATCGTATCTCGTTATAACAAAATAAAAAAAAATATATTGGATGTCCTAAATCAGCCACCGTAATATTGATTGATTCATTACAAATAAAAAATATTTGCATATTTAAAAAGCAGATAATACCAAAACAGCATAAATAACAAATTCAAAATGACGGAAGACTACCGATCTACCTTTACAGAAAAAATATCAATATTTTAAACACAAATGATAAAAAATAATTCATAAAGGAATTACATATTTCAATACTCTAAACCATATTCGTAAACCGAGAATAAGGGGAATTAATTATCATAAGCTGGTCACTAAAGAACAACAATTAAGGAAGATAGACAGTAATATTCAAATCCATGAGAATTTGTTGTAAGTCGGCAAAATTGAAGTACCTATCCAACCTATCCCAAAATCTGAAAAAAACTATGGGTCACCATGCTTGCTTTTTCTAGAATTGACATTAAAGATTGCTCATTTTTTGTAATTTTTCACCTAAATTTACATAGAATGCAAGGGGAAAATATGGAAAGGTATTTTTTAGCTTGATAGAAATGAACTTTTTTTCCATCAGAATTTGTTGTAGTTTAGTGAACAGATAGTTTATGATGTAATCTATTGGATACAATAAAAAAATGTACATGTCACCATCCTTTTACAAAGTTTTCGGATTAAACATTATTTACAGGAAAGGGGAGTTAAAATGAAATATTACGTTTCTTATCTGTCATTCAATTATGACGTCACAAAGGAAAAGCCGTCAAATTACTGTTCCGGTCAGAAAATCAAACCTATCCCGTATCCGACTCTTTATTTTTCGACTGTGCGATTGAATTGCGCAGCGCAACATTGTCTATCTACCTTAAGGTAGATAGACACTGTTGCGATGCGCAATGCAATTGCGCATAATAAAAATAAAGAGTCGGGTACGGGGTAGGTTTGATTTTCGGGCCGGAACAGTAATTTGACAGTTTTTCCATTGTGACGTCACAATTGAATGACAAATTGGAAACGTCATATTTTGTTTATTTTGCAGCGAATTAACTCCCTTTTCCCGAAAATAATTTTTCATCCGGAAACTTTGTAAAATATCTCCGTTAAAAGCATGGTGACATATTCATTTTTTAATTGTAACCAATAAATAACATCATAAACTATCTGTTCACAAAAATACATCAAATTCTCATGGATAAAAAGTTCATTTCTATTAAGCTTAAAATTGCCTTTCCATATTTTCCCCGTGCATTCTTTGTAAACTTCGGTGAAAAAATGGCTAAAAATGAGCAAACTTTGATCTCAATTCTAGAAAAAAACAAGCATGGTGACCCATACTTTTTATTGTATATTTTGGGTAAGTAGGATTGATTCTTCAATTGTGCCGACTAACAGCAAAATCTCATGGATATGAATATTACTGTCTATCTACCTTAAAGCGTTGTTTCATTTGCTTAATGCTACCATGTATTTATAAAGACTTTGTTTCATATACATTTACTCCATATCACTTTATTTGTACATCATACATGTAAATCAAGAATTGTTGTTAGAACCTGCTTTCATCCACGCAAATAGGACAATCAATGTAGAAAAGATAGCAGGAAACACCTACAATGGCCGGAAACCACAATCACATGTCACAATACACCAGGGAACCGCACAATAAAAACAATAAAATGACAAAAGACAAACATGGACAACGATAGGAACTCGGGATAGCAAGTCCATCAGGACAAAAAGGTATGTACAATAAGACAGTACTGTTGCTGAAGACGATCATTGAAAGAAAATAAATACATTTAGATATTTTTGCTATTATTAATTCAGTAATTTGAAAAATTATGTTTTCATTTTGAAGCAACAAGAGGAACGATGACTTTTGAGAAATCTCTTGAAAAACCCTTGATCGTCTTCAAACGACAACAATGCCTTATTTTATAAGTGTTGTTTTCCCAAGAGGCTACTCATACAGAATAGACATTATCCGAGTTCTGTTATTAGGATCTACCATACAAATTCTCAAAACGTCACAGTATGAAAAGCGTCACGTCTTAAAGCCTTAAACGTCATGAAGTTATGTTTTTGAAGTAAATCCATGGTCACATGGGGCGGACATAATTGTGACGTAGGGCGGACAAACAAAGACTGGTGAATCTAAATACCAGAACTCGGATATGGTCTATTGGTTAATTATCCCTTTGAAAAATACATGTCCCTTAATGATAACAAGTAAAGTTTTTTTATTGAGTATACAATTTTTTTTTCATCTAACAAATGTGAATTAAGAAATAATTCATGGCAGGTAGTGATGCCTGTGTCTGTGACGTTACAATACACAATATGACGTTTCAAACAGATGCAAGTTCAAAATTCCAACAGAAAGCAAAACAATACACATTTTCATTCTTACACGATAACGATTAGCAGTTATCTGTTTTAAGAATATGTTAAATGATAAAGAAAGTCATACTTGGCACATTCGGTGTTGTGGAATTCATTGCTACATCACAAAATATATTCAAATAAGTGTAAAGTTTATAGATGACATAAATATCTAATATCAAGATCTGGTGTAATTCGGAAACATCTCATTACTTAGGATATTTTAATCCTTGATCGGAAATATGTTTTTTAATACCAGAAACTGATAAAAGATAAAGAAAAACTCGGACATAACTTATATTATTTTCAGAAAAGGGAATATCTACAGGATATTCTGCTGAAATAAATTTTATAAGCTCAGGTATCCAATGACCTGAATGTTATACACTCTTAAAAATTTTAATTAAGGAGGCTCAAACTTGATGTTGTTTATATCAAGGATTTCTTCAAACCCACTAAATAAATTAAGCATTGTAAACTAAATGAAATGGTAAGAAGAAATATATAGGTCCGCGTGCTTTTAATGGAGGTAAAAGACATTAAAAAATTTGGTGGGAAATTGATTTCTCTGGATTTTCCCTCATTTTAACATGAGAACTATTTTTGTCTAAAAGATAGAAAGTTAAATGAAGGATTTTATAGAAACTTCTTAGGTGTCTTAAATTGACCTATAGAAGAAATTTATAAAATAAAAAAATGGGGGTCCGTGTGAACAATTTTTAAGACGTTGAACTGGAGAAAATCAGGGGAGTTTCGAAATCTTACAAATTCAAAAATGTGACGATTGAGCCACCTTACATGTGAAAGTATATGGAGTAAATGCAAATGAGACAGTCTCTAAAAATACATGATGAACAACGCTATTATTGAGTTTGATTTTTCTTCCGTAGTGTGACAGTGTTTTGCAGGATAATTAGGGTCCTTGAGATAGGCTGCATATAAGTGGTGAGCACCCTAGTCCCAATTTTAAAAATATCGTTTCGTCCTATTCTTTCCTTTTCACGAGTGTGGTAATGGAGTTAGCAGTCTACCTGTTTTATTCGTATGCGGGAAACGGGACAGAAATTGAAGATTCAGATACCGATAAACCGTAAAAATTACTTCTGGCTTTTCCTTGTGCCGGTGTAAGGGTGAATTTTGACCCAGTTGAAAATTAACCTATCTGTCGTTATTCAGCGTTGAAATTGGATTCCAAACCATTGAATTTTGATCAGCTCAGTTTGACGGGCTAATTGTCAGATTTCAAGTTTTAGTATTTCAGTTCAAAAACTCTTGCATTGAATACTGACCATTTTAGAAAAAATGAGAAACTCTAAAAAGATATTCGAATATATGGGAAGCACATAGCTTGAAAGGAAAAAAAATAAAGATTTAATTGAAAGATTAATTTAATGGGATGTACCAATTTCAAATCCTGGTTACGAATTCAATGGTATGGGAGTTTGTTTTGGAGACTTTTGTGTTTGCAACCAAAACATAGATATTTCAGCCTGGTAACAATTCCATCTCCTTTCAAATTGTATCAATTCAATAGATTTTTGTTTCCAAACACCCATCCTTTGAAGCATTTTCGAGGAATGGTAATAAATGAAGTGAAAACATTTGACAAACTTTTTGATGATAGAGCATGCTTTAGTTTTAGTAGAATAGAAGTTTCATTGCTGATTTTGTTACGTTTTCAATATGAGCTGATCAAATACCAACAGATGAGAAATTAATTCTCAAATATTTATGACATGGGATAACTTCAACTGTTTCATTGGTGATTTTTATGATGTTCGGCAATGAATAAAATAAAATAAAATTCTTTTTCATTCTTTTTCTAAATTCCTTTTAAGTCATTGGCAAGACCTGAATCGGTATCCCAAACGAAGTTATGGGAGACTTATTGTTTTCCTCTGTTTCTTATTCTTATAAGTCGCCAAACAATTTTATGCATAGTTCTTAATATTATTCCTCTTCTTTGTCTCCTTCTAGCTCCAATATTGTAGAACAAAAATTTCTGATACCATTTAAACAATCTCAACAATTGCAGATGCCAATCCCAAGGGGTGCATTTAGGTGTTTGAATTTTCAAAAAGCCCGCCGTTCCCATGGAAACTGAAAATGGATGGAAATGTAAAATTCTGCAAATTGAATGAATTTTTTAAGAACGGTTGTATAAGAAGTATATAACATATTTTAGGGCTTAAACCAATTCAAAACCGTGGCCATTTCAATGGAATGATTTTTAAAAAAGTCGGAATATTAAATGTTCTCTCAGTTAAAATTAGACAGAAACGTTATGTAGGATGGTAGAAATTTCTTGAGGCTAAACGATTTCAAAATGGTGGCTTTTGTCAGAACAAGAAAGAAAATTAGTGTTCTAAATTTTATTAAACAACTAAATACCGACGTTACTATGAATTTATTTTCTGCATATGCGCATTTCGACAACTTATGTCTCTTCAGTGCAGATAAAATCTAAATGTTTGGAAGACCATAAATCAAATATGTGAAAAAGCTGATAGAGAACAAATACCCAATATGATCTAAATGTAAAGTCAAAATCAGCTAAGGACAGAGCTTTGCATGAGGGAGATACTCCTTAGTTTTCAACAAAATTTACAAAAATTTAGATATTGCAAGGTTCGAAATAAAATCGGTTTTCGGGTCAGCACCGAAGTACTGACTACTGGGCTGGTGAATACCTTCGGGGACTAACAGTCCACCAGCAGAGGCATCGACCCAGTGGTAACAAATAACTAAATACCGAAGTTACTGTGAATTTATTTTCTGAATATGCGCATTTCGACAACTTATGTCTCTTCAGTGCAGATAAAATCTAAATGATTGGAAGACCATAAATCAAATAATGTTAAAGAGCTGATAGAGAACAAAGGTAACAGAAAATTGCAAATGCTATGAAGAACATATTAATAAAAAGAATAAAAAAAAATTGACGAAGAAGTTTCAAAATGACATCTGCTGCCATGGAAATTGGAAAAAGGTCGGACTATCAAGTGTTCGAATCTTGATGCAGTTTCATAGAAAGGTGTCATAGGAAGTGCAGAACTTATTTTCAGACACAAAAGTCATATTGACGTAAAACATTTTCTGTTGTCTTACATAAGATACCTTAGTTTTAAATGTATACTGATATTGGAGTGTTTGGTCGACGTCTATATTTGCTCAAGTGTCTCAAACGAGTAGGTATGTACATCCAATCCTCAATAAGAACATTCAGGTGTTTGAATTTTCAAAAGGGCCCCAAAAAAGGTGAAGTGGACTTACAATCATGTGATAAGGTTGTCAGTTACCGGCCCAAGATTGATGGTTTGCTTCGGTCACTCCGGCTTCCTGCACCACTAAAACTGACTGTCATGAAATAGCTGAAATATTGCTCAAATGACATTAAATCCGATATCAAACAATAAATCAAAAGGGCCAACACTCCAATGGAAGCCAAAAAGTGGTGGAAAGATGTAAAATGCTCCAATTGGATGAGATTTTAAGGAAAGGTTGTATAGGAAATATATCACATATTTTTGGGCTAATAAAGATTTAAAACGGAGGCCATTTCAATGGAAATGTTAAGGAAGTCGGAAAATTCAAATGTGCTCTAAGTTGCATGAAATTATACAGAACTGATATCTACAATTGTAGAGCATACTTGGAGGCTAAAAGATGTCAAAACGGCGATCTTTGTGAACGAAAAACTGGAGGGAAAATTAAGTGTTCCAAATTGTATTAAAAGATTACAGAAAAATGTAAATGCTATGAAGAACATATTTGAATAAAAAGAATTAAAAAAAATTGACAAAGAAGATTCAAAATGACATATGTTACCATGGAAATTGGAAAAGGTCGGATTATTTAGTGCTCAAAACTGAATGAAAGGTATCATAAAAGGGTTAAACTTACTTTCATGCTAAAAGAGTCGCATTGGCATCAAAAATTTTCTTTTGGTTTTACTATTAAAGTCATATTGGTAATTTGTTCTCTGTTAGCTTTTAAACATATTTTGGTATTTGGAGTTTCAAAAGTTTGATTTTATCTGCACTGAAGAGACATAAGTTGTCGAAATGCGCATATGCAGAAACTAACAGTAACTTCGGTATTTTGTTATTTAGGGATTTTGTCCAATATGAATTTACTCCTTATCACTTAATTTGTTTATTAGACTCCATATTCTGATATGGGAGTTCGTTGGGAGTCTTTTTTGGTCTGCATCCAAGCTCAATTTATGCTTTTGTAAGTGTCTAAGCAAAGTTTGAGGAGACTTCTGATTATTTTATTCTGGAGGTCTTGGAATTTCCAAAATGGAAACAGATAAAAACAGGAATATTCAAAGTGCTGTTGTCCCTTTTATTTCATTTAACATTATTTAAAATTTCAAAGGAAGGTTGCCCTATATGTGTAAATTGTTTTTCTAGTCTCAAAGGCTTCGAAATGGCGACTGTTATCATGGATAAGACATAATATGAGAAAATAAAGAGAGCTATCAATTAGATTAAATTTTACGGGAATGTTGCTTGACATGTGTAGATTCGGTTTCTGATCTACAACACTTCAAAATGGCCTCCAGTATCATTGAAACCTAATTGTTTATTTTGTCGTGACATCCCTAGTACCCAGTCTTCTATATAATGATGATGCTGTTCCTCCTTTGTAAGGGTTCGTTCATGTTCAGCCTGTGTACCTTTTTTTGTTCTATTTCATTTTTTATGATATTAACCTTTTTTTTCAAAAATTGTCCAATCTCCCGATTTTTCTGAAGTTAGGGCAATAAAATAGTAATAAGAAAAATCTGGTCAATGATCTCTAATTCTATCAAAACATAACAGAATTTTTTCCTTATATTCATACAAAGCTCTCACAAAAGTAATTCAGACAATTGTATTAGTATTACTTTGAGGTTTTCACTTCATTTATTAGTAAAGCTATTTCAAATGTCAACAAGTTTATCTTTCCCTGTAAATGTTATTTATAATGATTAAGAGAAATTTGATATTTTGGGAAAGTTCCACTGTGAATTATTAGACAGAAAAAGACCGACTATAACTAAACAATGAACTTTTGATTGTCAGTTTGACGAGTGACACGCATATCCAGATCTTTTTATCTGCACTGAAAAGATATTAGTTGTCGAAATGCTAATATGCAAAAAGTAAATTAACAATAATTTTGGTATTTTGGAATAAAAAAGATAACAGGAAACACCTACAATGGCCAAAAAACATAGCCAAATGCCAGAAAGTAAATAGGAACCGCACAAGAAAAAAACCCACAATAAAAATACAAAAGACAAACATAAACAACGATAGGAACTCGGGACAGCCGGACTTGGTACCGGCACTAGCAAAAGCCAGCGGTAGGGTTAAACCGGTTTATGGGTACCCAAACCTCCCCTTTCTCTGTCCCGTTTCCCGTTTTGTTATTTTTTACCCTTCCGGAATAAATGATAACAACTCCTGCTTTTAGTAGTGCCTCCAATCGCACAGTTTTTGTTCTTTTTTGATTATTTGCATTATCATTGTCAAATTGTCTCAATTGTCTACTTTTCGAATTGTGTAGTCTCATTCTTGATTTTTCACTTTTTGTTTGCTTTTTTTGCTTTGGTATTTGTTTGGTGGTGCATGAAATAAACATTTTCCCTGGCTATATCATAAACACCCACTTAGTATGATCCTTGACCAAAATCTCACTATGAAACCAATTTTCAACCTTATAACATTTTGCAGCAGCAAAACTTCCTTTTTAGGAATTCTAAATAAAATCCGGTGTTTTAAATGAAGTTCAACTCCTTTTTTATCATATTTAGGTAGATGGGTACTCCAAATATTTTTCCATAGATTTTTTTTACAGGAAAGTTTCCTTTTTATATAAGCATTGAAATAAAAAAAAATAAAAAAAAGGGGGGTCACCATGCTTGTTGTTGAAATAATTGATATCAAAATAATCAAATATTTCTAATGAATATATAGGGAAAACAGGTATATTGTTGATTTATTTAAAACCATTCCATAGATTTCTTTCTACTTTACTCATGTGTTAGCCCTTTGAACACACTTCCGAAAAATATAAAGAAAAATGGGGGTCACCGAATTTGTTTTCCGTTTGATTTTTAAAATGTGAATTTTCATAGTGATATCTATGTTAAATATTTAATTAGATTATCACCCGATTTAAAAAATCGTTTTCTAATTTATTCAATTATCAAGTTCCCATACCTCGTTTGATTAGATAAAGACATGTGAAATCAAGTCCATGTAGGTCCTTTCCATTTTGTATTATGGATATAATATTGATTGATTCATTACAAATAAAAATATTTGCATATTTAAAAAGCAGATAAAACCAAAACAGCATAAATAACAAATTCAAAATGACGGAAGACTACCGATCTACCTTTACAGAAAAAAATATCAATATCTTAAACACAAATGATAAAAAAATAATTCATAAAGGAATTACATATTTTAATACTCTAAACTATATTCGTAAACCGAGAATAAGGGGAATTAGTTATCATAAGCTTGTCACTAAAGAACAACAATTAAGGAAGATAGACAGTAATATTCAAATCCATGAGAATTTGTTGTAAGTCGGCAAAATTGAAGAACCTATCCTAGTTACCCAAAATCTGTAATAAAAACTATGGGTCACCATGCTTGCTTTTTCTAGAATTGACATCAAAGATTGCTCATTTTTAGTAATTTTTCACCTAAATTTACATAGAATGCAAGGGAAAAATATGGAAAGGCTTTTTTTAGCTTGATAGAAATGAATTTTTTTTCCATCAGAATTTGTTGTAGTTTAGTGAACACATAGTTTATGATGTAATCTATTGGTTACAATAAAAAAAATGTATATGTCACCATCCTTTTAACGGAGATATTTTACAAAGTTTTCGGATTAAACATTATTTCAGGACAAGGGAGTTGAAACGAAATATTACGTTTCTTTTCTGTCATTCAATTATGACGTCACAAAGGAAAAGCCGTCAAATTACTGTTCCGGTCAGAAAATCAAACCTATCCCGTATCCGACTCTTTATTTTTCGAATGCGCGATTGAATTGCGCAGCACAACATTGTCTATCTACCTTAAAGCGTTGTTTCATTTGCTTAATGCTACCATTAACAATGAAGGGATATGGAGTAAATGCAAATGAGACAAAGTCTCTACAAATATATGAATATAATAAGCAACGGAACAACGCTTTTATTGTTGTTCTTCATTTATAAGGACTTTGTTTCATGTACATTTACTCCATATCACTTTATTTGTACATCATACATGTAATATCAATAATTGTTGCTAGAACCTGCTTTTATCCACGCAAATAGGACAATCAATGTAGAAAAGATAGCAGGAAACACCTAAAATGGCCGAAAACCACAATCACATGTCACAATACACCAGGGAACCGCACAATAAAAACAATAAAATGACAAAAGACAAACATGGACAACGATAGGAACTCGGGATAGCAAGTCCACCAGGGCAAAAAAGTATGTACAATAAGACAGTACTGTTGCTGAAGACGAACATTGAAAGAAAATAAATACATTTAGATATTTATGCTATTATTAATGCAGTAATTTGAAAAATTATGTTTTCATTTTGAAGTTGACTTTTAAGAAATCTATTGAAATACCCTTGGCCGTCTTCAAACGACAACAACGCCTTATTTTATAAGTGTTGTTTTCCCAAGAGGCTACTCATACATAATTGGTTAATTATCCCTTTGAAAAATACATGTCCCTTAATGATAACAAGTAAAGTTTTTTTATTGAGTATACAATTTGTTTTATTTTTTTCATCTAAAAAATGTGAATTAAGAAATAATTCATGGCAGGTATATTGTTAGTGGAAATTTAACCATGGGTTGGGTTTATATATTCAAATTTAGCACAGAGGTTAAATTTACGAATAAAAATACCAAGCCTATAGTTAAATGGCAATAACCATATACCTGCCATCAATTATTTTGATTCTAATAAGACAGAAAATAGAATTTTCCATTCTCAAGTGACCTAAGAGACGGCCAATTTCTCGCCTGTGCTGATAGTGATACCTGTGTCTGTGACGTTACAATACACAATCTAACGTTTCAAACAGATGCAAGTTCAAAATTAAAACCGAAAACAAAACAATACATATTTTCATTCTTACACGATAACGATTAACAGTTATCTGTTCTTACAATATGTTAAATGATAAAGAAACTAATTCTTGGTACATTCGATATTGTTTTCATTGCGACATCACAAAATGAATATCTAATATCAAAATATGGTGTAACTCGGAAACATCTCATTACTTAGGATATTTTTATACTTGCTAGGAAATCATTTTTTAAAAATACTAGAAACTAATAGAAGATAAAGAAAAACTCGGAAATAACTTATATTCGTTTCAGAAAAGGGAATATCTACAGGATATTCTGCAGGAATAAATTATATAAGCTCAGGGATCCAATGACCTGAATGTTATACACACTTATTGGCCTGTAACTGATACTGCCAATGCCTTATATAAAATATATGATACTTCTTTGCTAAACCATTCGAAAAGTTTTGAATTAAGGAGGCTCACTCTTGATGTTATTTGTATCAAGGATGTCTTCAAACCCACTTAATAAATTAAGCATTGTGAACTAAATGAAACAACGGCAGTAGAATACCGAAGGAACAAAGGGGGACAATCCACAAAAATCGAAGTCCAAAGACATGACCAAAACGAGAACACAGGAAAGAATTGCGCCAGACACAAAACAATGACGTTAGACAGACACAAAGCACAGAAATAGAAATCACAACATCCAAAACAAGGGCACTCACAGTGTGAACTCCAGTGAAACTGAGAGTGACATCAGGTGCTCCGGAAGGGTAAGCATGTCCTGCTCTGTTAACAGAACCCGTCACACTGTGAGTGAGTCAATCAAGAAAAATGTCAAACTCGGTAGTCAAATCCGGGAAGACGTGAATCTAGCTAAAATGGAATGGTAAGAAGAAATATACAGGTCCGCGTGCTTTTAATGGAGATAGAAGACATTTAAAAATTTGGCGGGAAAGTGATTTCTCTGGATTTTCCCTCAGTTTAACATGAGTACTATTTTTTTTTGTCTAAAAGATAGGAAGTTAAATGAAGGATTTTATAGAAACTTCTTAGGTGTCTTAAATTTACCTTTAGAAGAAATTCATGAAATAAAAAATGGGGGTCCGTGTGAAAACAATTTTGAAGAGGTTGAGCTGGAGAAAATCAGAGGATTTGAAATCTGCAAAATTCAAAAATGTGACGAGTGAGCCACCTTACAAATGAAAGTATATGGAGTAAATGCAAATGAGACAGTCTCTAAAAATCCACGATAAAGCAAAGCAATAGAACAACGCTATTATTGAGTTTGATTTTTCTTCCGTAGTGTGACAGTGTTTTGCAGGCTAACTAGGGTCCTTGAGATAGCATGCATATAATTGGTGAACACCCTGGTCCCGTTTTTGAAAATATCGTTTCATCCTATTCTATCCTTTTCATGATTGTGGTCATGGAGTAAGTAGTATACCTGTTTTATTCGTATGCGGGAAACAGGACAGAAATTGAAGATTCAGATACCGATAAACCGTTAACATTACCTCTGCCTTTTCCTTGTACCGGTGAAAGGGTGAAGTTTGACCCGGTTGAAAAATTAACCTACCGTTAAAAATGGATTCCAAACTATTGAATTTTGATCAGCTCAGTTTTGACGGGCTAATTTTTAGATTTCAAGTTTTAGTTTTTCAGTTTAAATGACCGTTTTAAAAAAAATGACAAACTCTAAAAAGGAATTCGAATATATGGGAAAACCATAGCTTGAAAGGCAAAAAAAAAAATGAAAGATTTAATTGAAAGATTAATTGTATTGGATGTACCAAACTCAAATTTCGGTTACGAATTCAGTTGTGTGGGAGTTTGTTTTGGAGACTTTTGTGTTTGCAACCAACACAGATATTTCAGCCTGGTAACAATTCCATCTCCTTTCAAATTGTATCAATTCAATAGTGAGATTTTTCTTTCCAAACACCCATCCTTTGGAGCATTTTCGAGGAATGGTAATAAATTAAGTGAAAACATTCGACAAACTTTTTGATGATAGAGCATGCTTTAGTTTTCGTAGAATAGAAGTTTCATTGCTGATTTTGTTACGTTTTGAATATGAGCTGATCAAATACCAACAGACGAAAAATTAATTCTCAAATATTTATGACACGGGATAATTTCAACTGTTTCATTGGTGATTTTTATGATGTTCGGCAATGAATAAAATAAAATGAAATTCTTTTTCTAAATTCCTTTTAAGTCATTGGCAAGACCTGAATCGGTATCCCAAACGAAGTTATGGGTGACTTATTGTTGTCCTCTGTTTCTTATTCTTATAAGTCGCCTAACAATTTAATGTACATTCCTCCTCTTTGTCTCCTTCTAGCTCCAATATTGTAGAATAAAAATTTCTGATACCATTTAAACAATCTCAACAATTGCAGATGCCAATCCCAAGGGGTGCATTTAGGTGTTTGAATTTTCAAAAAGCCCGCCGTTCCCATGGAAACTTAAAATGGTTGGAAATGTAAAATTCTGCAAATTGAATGAATTTTTTTTAAGAACGGTTGTATAAGAAGTATATAACATATGTTAGGGCTTAAACCAATTCAAAACCGAGGCCATTTCAATGGAATGGTTTTAAAAAAGTCGGAAAATTAAATGTGCCCTAAGTTAAAATTATACAGAAACGTTATGTAGGATGGTAGAAAATTCTGGAGGCTAAAAGATTTCAAAATGGTGGTTTTGTCAGAACAAGAAAGAAAAAATTTGTATTCTAAATTTTATTAAAAGGTTACAGAAAATTGTAAATGCCATGAAGAACATAGTAATAAAAAGGATAAAAAAAATTGACGAAGAAGATTCAAAATGACATCTGCTGCCATGGAAATTGGAAAAAAGGTCGGACTATCAAGTGCTCGAATCTTAATGCAATTGCATAGAAAGGTGTCATAGGAAGCGCAGAACTTATTTTCAGGCACAAAAGTCAAATTGACGTAAAACATTTTATGTTGTCTCACATGAGATACCTTAGCTTTAAATATATACTGATATGGGAGTGTTTGGTCAACGTCGGTCGCAAACGAAAAAGTTTGTGGAGACTTGTTGGTTATGCTGCGTTTATTTATTATTCTTTTCCTTCCGCATAATTCCTCGACCACCAAACTGGAAACTTTGAAGAATGATAAAGTTCACAGTAACTTCGGTATTTAGTTATTATAGTCCCAAGGTTTATCTTAAAGGTCTCAGAATATCCAATGGGCCCCCGTTATCATAGAACTGAATAAACCAGGGAATTCCATTGCCAACGAAAAGGAAAAAAAAAACAGGTATAATTCAAAATGTTTTTATAAGGATTTTGTCCCATGTACATTTACTCCCTATCCCTTTATTTCTTCACTAGACTCTGCATTATTTTATCGGAATTCGTTTTGGCGACTTTTTTGTTTGCATCTTAACACAATCTATGCTTATTTAAGTGTCAAAACAAAATTTATTGAGACCTTGTTTTTGCTGTGTTTTTTTATAATCTTGACCTTGCTTTCCATCCAAATTATGTTGTCCGAACGATTTCTCGGAAATCATTGATCTAAATTTCATTAAACTTCATAAGATGATAAATATATATCCAATCTTGATTTTGGAGGTCTTTAAATTTCCAAAATGGAGACCGTTGCCAGAGAAACAGATTAAAGGCAGGAATGTTCATAGTGTTTAACACTGTATAAAATTTTTAAGGAAAAATTGCCTCATATGTTAAAATTGTATTTTAATCTCTAAGACTTCAAAATGGCGGCTATTTCCGTGGATATAGACATAAGGTGAGAAAATCAAGAATGTTCAGAATTAATTTAAATTTTACGGGACTGTTGCTTGACATGCATGTGTAGATTCTGATTCTTGTCTCCAAGACTTCAAA
>MJUU01050031.1:28572-40566 GCA_002080025.1 Modiolus philippinarum
GGGGGGGGGGGGGGGGGGGGTTTGGGTACCCATAAACCGTTTAACCCTACCGCTGGTTTTTGCTAGTGCCGGTACCAAGTCCGGCTGTCCCGAGTTCCTATCGTTGTCTTATACGTGTTTTTCATGTGTAGTTCCCTTGCAAATTGTTGCATGTAATTATAATTTTCAGCCATTGTAGGTGTTTCCTGTTATCCATTTTTTAACATTTTTTAACATACTTTCAATCAATTATATTGACCTGACACGACCAGGAGCTAATTAATAACGAAAATCAATGTAAAGTCCATGCAACATATGGAAAACCACAATAAAAGAGTTGTTCCATTGCTTGGTTTAATCATGTACTTGTAGAGATTATGTCTCATGTGCATTTACTCCATACCCTTTAATTGTTAATATCTCTTACATGTAATTTATATAATTCAATGAAAAATTTACTTAATTGTAAATAAATATCCAAAAATTTAAAATAAAAATATATCAAGATACACTTTAAAAAATAACAAAATACCGAAGTAACTGTTGATTTATTTTCTGCATATGCGCAGTTCGACTCTCATCAGTGCAGATAAAACCAAAAGATTTGGAAGTCCATTAACCAAAAAACATGTTAAAGCTGATAGAGAACAAATAACCAAAAGCATCTAAATAGAAAAGCCAAAATTCATCTAAGGACAGAGCTAAGCAGGAGGGAGATACTCCTTAGTTTTGAACAAAATTTTGCATAATTTAGATTACAATCGGTTTTCGGGTCAGCACCGAAGTACTGACTACTGGGTTAGTGAATACCCCCGGGGACTTACAGTCCACCAGCAGAGGCATCCGAATTACAAGTGCACGAGAGCACTTGGTCAAATTGTAAATTTTCGACAGATCCATTAAGAAAAAAATTATTATTTAGTTAGGCAGGAGTGAAATATACGTCTTTTGGTAAATGTTTTTTAACTCTTTTCTGAATGAGGAAACACACAAGATATGAAATGATAAGAATTATAGGTAGTCGAATTTACAATGGAAATTAATGTATCTTATACAAATTAGTCGCCTTATGCCTATATGTTATGGTTTTGCAGCTATATATTTTTTTCAATCACATGTGCCTCGGGTTATAGACTGCCCCTAAACATGTATGAAATACACAAATTATTCTATATTTTGTAGTCGCATACACAATGGCTTCATTCTAATTGTTTGGATAAAAAAGATAGAGTCACCAAACATGGTCCAGCAATATTAGTATGTCTTTTTTTATTACGAGTCCCGGACAAGGGTTTGACTTTGGAAGAGAATGTTTAATATTGAAGAAAAAAATCAAAATCTATTCAATTAGGTCACCAATTCTAAATAAAAAAGACACGAGGTACATCAATATCCCCGAAACGAAAAAGAAAAGTACAAATAACTGAAATAAAGGAATGTCAAGGGTGTCGTCTTGTTTCGTTCTAGTGTATAATTCGAAAATTAAAATGCTGTTAAAGCAGGGAAATGTATATAGTAATAGCGTGTGAACAAATGGTTGAACTTGGTTGACGGACATTTCGATTTGACTGAGAATTTAAATTTCCTGAAACACAAGAATTCTGCGTTTTTATTTACTGTAATGCGTATTTTGAGACTATCCCACACTGTTATGTTACACTCCAACATATTCATCGGCATAAGCTTATTCATATTCATCTTTCGTTACATGTCTAAGAAAAAATGACCACCCGATTAAATGGTGTCTTACGTCCAACTAGTGAAATATTTCAACTTTAATTCAAGACGAGAACAGATTTTTGAATGCAAAATCAATCTGGGAAAATGGAAAACGCTGGGGGAATAATTGTACAGAAAATTTATGTTTCCATGGCAACGTTCTGTCCTAATCCTGGCAAGTTGGACGGGGTTTTTGATTTAAGAAGTATATTGATTTCTTTCCATGTCTATGTTCCGCACTGGCGGCCATGTTTTTTGTCAGATCGGAACGAAATGTGCAATCCCTGTGCAATCCTTGAACTTCCATATATCCATACGAAATCATTCCAGTACAGTTTGGTTGAATTTGCTTCCATAAGTTCTGAGCAGATGACGAAAATGATGTTTTTTCCAATAGGGTCCAATGTTAAACTATGTTCCTCGCTGGCAGGTATGTTTTGTGTTGGATCAGAACAGAATGAACAGTTTTTGTTAATCGCCTTCTATACCGATTATTCCTGTAAAGATTGCTTGAATTGTTTAATTGGTCTCAGAGGAGATGATCGAAATGTGAACAATTAACAGACGGACGGGCGGGTCAGGTGAGCTAAGAAAAAGATTAATTTAAACTCTTTTTCGGGATTATAGAGTTGGGGCCAATGCAAGCTGAACACGATTTTCTGTATCTACAATTTGTTATTCAAGATTTCAATAAAGAAAATAACCCCCATGCCTTAGGCCTCCGGAGTGCATAAACATAAATACAAAAATATAACGCTGGGGGGGGGGGGATAATTGTACAGAAAATTTATGTTTCCATGGCAATGTTCTGTCCTAATCGTGGCAAGTTGGACGGGGGCTTTTGATTTAAGAAGTGTATTGATTTCTTTCCATGACTATGTTCCGCACTGGCGGCCATGTGTTTTGTCAGATCGGAACGAAATGTGCAATCCTTGTGCAATCCTTGTATATTTGTAAAAGAACTTCCATATATCCATACGATATCATTCCAGTACAGTTTGGTTGAATTTGCTTCCATAAATTCTGAGCAGATGACGAAAATGATGTTTTTCCAGTAGGGTCCAATGTTAAACTATGTTCCTCGCTGGCAGGTATGTTTTGTGTTGGATCAGAACAGAATGAGCAGTTTTTGTTAATCGCCTTCAATACCGATTATTCCTGTAAAGTTTGCTTGAATTGTTTAATAGGTTTCAGAGGAGATGATCGAAATGTGAAAAATTAACGGACGGACGGGGGGTCAGGTGAGCTAAGAAAAGGATTACTTAAAACTCTTTTTCGGGATTATAGAGTTGGGGTCAATGCAATTTTCTGTATCTACAATTTGTTATACAAGATTTCAAGATTTCAAGATTTTATTGAACAAAACAACCCCCTTGCCTTAGGCCTCCGGGGTGCATAAACATAAATACAAAAATATAACGTTCGGACGTTGAAAATTGAATAATTACAAAAAACAAGATAACAGCAAACACCCACAATGGCCAAGAACTACAATCACATTCTACAATTTACAAGCAAACTGCACCAGAAAAACAATAATGAAAACAAGAGACAAACATAAACAACGATAGGAACTCGGGATAGCCGGACTTGACACCGGCACTAGCAAAAGCCAGTGGTAGGGTTAAACCGGTTTATGGGTACCCAAACCTCCCGTGTCTCTATCCCGTTTCCCTACAGTATCATAAACATGCGTATTTCTAAATGCAAACCTTTACCCACTATTTTTATTAGACATAATGCAAATAAAACACATTGCTTATTAGAAACAAAAATACAAGACCGTTCACTTAAAGAATCCTTGCAACAGTTCCGTAGTATGTAGGTTAACGAGTTGCGGACTGACTCCCCCTTCACACTGATGTCTTGATCAACCTGTTCTCGTCTTGGATTTTGGCTGAAATGCTTAAACGCCATTTGATCCATCAATCAATTTATATTGCTTTTGCAATTACTCATAAACTAGAGGAATAATATAATGAAACCGCAGTCCGAACATTGACAATATCAATACCGAAGTCAGTGTAGCAATCCGGAAAGGCTACCTTTCCGGATTGCAACATCGAAGTAAGAAGTAAAAAGTTATGGCCCTGTCACACTATAACGCACAGCACAACGTGTGCCCAGCGTGTGAGAATATTTTCGTATACGCTGGTGTGCGTTGTATAAGTTAGGGGCACGTTTGTAACACGTTACAAACACGTCGACACACGTTGGCGTGCGTTGTTGAACGTTGGGTGCGTCGGGAAATTTTGAACATGCTCAAAATTTCACGACGTTCGCCAACGTGTTTTTGATAAGTTATGCAGACGTTAGACAAACGTAATGCGTTCGATAGGTAGTAGTTTCTCGAAAGTTGTTTTAAACGTGAAGAGAACGCAAACCGGGCGTCCTTGTTACTAAGGAGTAACGTATTAGCCGATGTTTTATTATAAAAATAATGGTTAAAGAGCAAGACAAAATTTCAAAGTTATGTAAATAGCTGATTTATTACAGTATCATTCTGACATATTGTTTTGAAAATATTTTTTTTTTATTTTTGAGGGACCTATCCCTCCTGCAAATCTGTCGTATTTTTGGTCGCATTTCTATCCGTTTCTGCATTTGCAAATATCACTGAGATGAAGAATGTCAGCCTGATCTAACAAAGAACGCTCAAAACGCTATACAGACGCTCTATGAATGCCAGAAGACTGTTATTGATGCGTTCGGTAGACGTCAAGCACGCTAGTAAAACGCCTTTGCAACGTTGTCATACGCTGTAACATGTGACCGTTGCGTACAAGTTATAGATAAGTTTTCTGTGCGTTGTAGGCCGTAAGCCTGACGCTATGAATGCGTTCAACAAGGGAATCTCTTCAATTTCTTCGGCGTGTGGTAACGTTCTTATAAAATTTATCGAACGTCGGCACACGTTGGCCTTTAGAAGTTAGAAGTGTAAGAAGTAAGAAGTTAGAAGTAAGAAGTAAGAAGTAAGAAGTTAGAAGTAAGAAGTTAGAAGTAAAAAATTAGAAGTAAGAAGCAAGATGTTAGAAGTATTTTGAAAGATATACGACACTGAGTAATGTAGAGCAGGGAATGAACACCCAACTCTCATCCTTAAAATTTATGGTGCATCCCTTTACTTGCCTAGTATTCCAGGAGGGTAGATTTTAATGCTGATTTTTGAAAATTCTAAAACGAATGTGAGGCACTTTCAGTACTCCTCTCAAAAATGTTATTATCCGTAAAACTTGGAACCTGCATGTATCTAAATCAACCGAAAATGAATCTATGTGTTAAAGGTTAATGCACACCTTTACCCGTTTTTTATTGGACATGATGCAAATAAAACACATCGCTTATTACTCACAAAAATACACTACTGTAGGTAACGGATTGCAAGGCTGACTCGCCCTTCATCATTAATCTAAACACGTTGATAAATCTGTTTTCGTGTTGGATTTTGGCTGAAATTTTGAAATTAAGACGTTAAACGCTATTCGATCAATCAATCACTTTTTATTGCCTTTGCATAGTAGTCATAAACTAGAGGAATAATATAATGAAACTTCAGTCCTAACATTGACAATATTAATATCGAAGTCAGTGTTGCGTAGCCTTTCCGGATTGCAACATCGAAGTAAGAAGTAAAAGTAAGAAGTTAGAAGTAAGAAGTAAGAAATTAGAATTAAGAAGATAGAAGTAAGAAGTAAGAAGTTAGAAGGAAGAAGTTAGAAGTAAGAAGTACAAGAAGATGGACATATTTTGAAATATATTTATATAACAACATCTGGAGCAGGGAATGAGCTCCAAACTCTGATCATTAGAACTGTATCGTTCATCCCTTTATAATAAACAATTGTAAGTCATAATATTCTAGAAGGGAGAAGATTTAAGGATTTATCGTCTCTCCCTCCGCCTATCTCAGCCTGCAGAGCCCTTCTAAAAAGCCATATCCGGTTGACCCGAACTTATCAAGAGGTTGACCTGGAGTTATCAACGCAATGCTCCCAATGTTTGACAAGCAATATCCTTTCTATCCGTTTCGCAAAAATAAACCTTTATTGGATAAGAATCTATTTTATTATCCGTTTATAATTTTGTAACCAAATGACCGTCACCGATACACAAAAACAAAAACGAGACGTTCGAAAAAATACGGAAACTAGGTCGCTGATAACTTCAGCAGAGCCACCATTTTGTTTAAATTGTGACATCATAAAAGTGCCTAGGAACTGGAAGACAAATGTAAACAATGAGAAGTTTTTCAATTAAACAACGACTTTATTTCGATTTGCTAACATGGTTCGATCAAAAAATTTCTAAATTTGAAAACGTTAGCCAACAAAAAATATTGTGAAGTCATTAAATAACAACAGGACATTTCCCATTTTGTAATAAAACGAATGAACCCCATTTCCCGCGCAACCTTAGGAGAATTTGACACAAAACCTAATAAACTATTGTATAGAAATAAGAAATTAAAGACGATAAACAAAGTTATCTGAATTATGAAAGCTGGAATATTGTAAAATATCCTCCCCCCGCCAGAATATGAAGTTTGGGGCTCGTTCGCTGCGCTCACTCGCCCCTGTGCTTCATATTCTGGCTCAGGGGATGATATTTTACGATATACAGATGTCAAAATCCAGATAACATATACATATCTACCCTTCGCCAGAATATGAAGCTTGGGGTTCGTTCGCTGCGCTCACTCGCCCCTGTGCTTCATATTCTGGCTCACGGGATAATATTTTACGATATACAGATGCCAAAATCCAGATAACATATACATATCCTCCTGGTCGCCAGAATATGAAGCTTGGGGTTCGTTCGTTACGCCCACTCACCCCTGTGCTTCATATTCTGGCTCACGGGATAATATTTTACGATATACAGATGTCAAAATCCAGATAACATATAAGTATTGACACCGCTCTGAGTTAAAATCCAGCAAATGTGTACGTATCCATGCATCCACTTCCTTGATTTTCTGGACTGGGTGATAAGATTTTCCTCCCATTCTTATCACTCTTAGCTTGATGAACTAAATTCCACCATACAACCTATATCGTCTCGAAGGGGTGTATAAAAAGAGGATGAACAAAAACCAAATCAATCTTTTCCGATTGCAAGAATTTATCTTCCAAGGACTATTGCAAAATTGAACACGATTTCCTATATATGACGTTTTCTGTCAATTGAATCAGTTAATATTTCAAAATGCACACCCTAAACTGCTGTTATCTAAGACATAAAAGGGGGTCTTGAAAGTGTTCGGGCCTTTTTTTAGCGGGAATCGTGAAAAATACCCCTTTATAATAGGCGTGATGCGTGACTTCATAGAATTTTTAACGTGAAAGTCACGAATTTATAAGATTGATGACATGCACGATGGGTTCTTCAGGACCCAAATAATACAAAAATACAAGACCTTTGACGCCCAAGAAGTAGGTAACCGGAGGTAAGGCTAACCCCTGCCCCTCAACCCCTTTATCCAGTGGTATTCAAAATTACTCCCTCCTCAGCGTTTCTCTGTTCCCAAATTGATTGTTATCGTTTTGAATTATAGTTCAAATATTGCTAGTAGTAGGTCTAACACCATTTAAGCTATCAATCAATATTTATTGATTTCGTGATAGGTCATGAACTATGAAACTTTCAGTCCTAACAAAACTTAGAAAATTAATACCGAAGTCGGTGTTGCAATCCGGAAAGGCTACCTTTCCGGATTGCAACATCGAAGTAAGAAATGAGAAGTTAGAAGTAAGAAGTAAGAAGTCAGAAGTCGGATCTCGGAAGTCCCCTTCCGGCTTTCGTACTAATTGATATTGTGTTTGGTATAAAATTATCCCAAATGCAAAATTCTGTAGTATAAACAAGTGTGAAAGTGGTATTCCGGTATATACATGAAATCATTATGCTAAACTCCTCACAGGAAGGGATCTTGATGGAAGCTGTATACTGAGGGTACATAACTTAATTTGTCAGTTGGTAATGGGTCTGGAGCTGGCATGTCAGGTAACTGACAGTAGTCTCTTGTGATTTCATGTTTATGTCCGTATATTTAGTTCTTTCAGTTTCATTTTTCACTATTGACTCAGTCCTGTTGCCAACTGAATTTTACTGTTGTTACGATTGTTTTTTTTTTATTTATCACATTGGCTATAGGGGGAAGGTTTGGGCCCAATAAAACTAGTTTAACCCCGCCGCAGCAGGTTTGCGCCTGTCCTAAGTCAGGAAATTTATTAAGCCTTTGTGTGTCTTGTCTGTTTTCTAGTTAGTTCACTTTATGTCTATGGGAGTCTAGGATGATGTTTATTTCGCTGAACTTGATTACTCTTTATTTAGGGGCCAACTCCGACCTGCCTTTGGGTGTGGGGTTTCCTCACCGTTCATTGAAGATCTTATGGTGGCTTTGAGTTGTTATTACTCCCTTTTGGGTCGTTGTCTCTTTGACACATTCCCCGTTTCCCCTCTTTTTCCTATAATATAAAATGATAAATTTCAATAGTTTGAACTGAAATACACGGGCGATTTGAGAAAATTGACGTATTTTTCATCAGTATTAAAACCGTTTCTTAAAATTTGAGTCTTTTAATTTTAACCAAACTTGAGAATAGAAAAAAATTAGACTATGTAAGGTATATTAGAATTTTAGAAAAACCTTCCTTTGCATTTTTTTAAAATTGAAAATGAAGGAGGCAAAAATCAATAAAATTACTTAATCTGTTCTTCAAATTCCATCCCTTGAAATGCGCATATGCAGAATTTAGATTCACAGTAACTTCGGTATTTAGTCATTTGTTACCACTGGGTCGATGCCACTGCTAGTGGACTGTTAGTCCCAGAGGGTATTCACCAGCCCAGTAGTCAGTACTTCGGTGCTGACCCGAAAACCGATTCTATTTGGAACCTTTCAATATCAAATTTTTGTAAATTTTGTTTAAAAGTAAGGAGTATCTCCCTCATGCAAATCTCTGTCCTTGGCTGATTTCGGCTTTACATTTAGAACATATTGGTTATTTGTTCTCTGTCAGTTTTTAAGTACATCTTTGAGTTTATGGTCTTCCAAACGTTTAGATTTTATCTGCACTGATGAGACATAAGTTGTCAAAATGCGCATATGCAGAATTTAAATTCACAGTAACTTCGGTATCTAGTCATTTGAAGGAGTTTTATATATTATTTATAATCTTTAGATATCATTGCATTAATGGTAGAGCTAAGGTAATAAATAATTGGATGTTGGGTTGTGATTTACATTAGAAAAAGAATATTTATTTGATGTGGGAAAAAAAGATATTACCATTTTGAAATTTTAATTATACGTATCACAATGGTGCTACTTATTTACATGTATGTAAGTATTATGAAAGTGAAAAACAGAGTTATCTTCCCATAATCAAGGTCTAACTCCTTTAATGCATAAATTTTATCTCTTTGTCGGACCATGCAACATTTAGAAAAAAGAAGGGAAACGGGAAATGTGTCAAAGAGACAACGACCCAAATGGAAGTAATAACAACTCAAAGCCACCATAAGATCTTCAATGAACGGTGAGAAAACCCCACAGCCAATGGTAGGTCGGAGTCGGCCCCTGAATAAAGAGTAATGAAGTTCAGCGAAATAAACATCATCCTAGACTCCTATAGACATAAAGTAAACTAATTAGAAAAAAGACAAGACACGCAAAGGCTTAATAAATATCCTCACTTAGGACAGGCGCAAACCTGCTGCGGCGGGGTTAAACTAGTTTTATTGGGCCCAAACCTTCCCCCTAGCCAATGTGATAAATAAAAAAAAACAATAGTAACAACAGTAAAACTCAGTTAGCAACAGGACTGAGTCAATTGTGAAAAATTAAACTAAAAGAACTAAATATACGGACATAGACATGAAATCACAAAAGACTACTAGCAATTAAACTGACATGCCAGCTCCAGATCCATTACCAAATGACAAATAATTTTATGTACCCTCAGTATACAGCATCCACCATGATCCCTTCCCGTAAGAAGTTTAGCATAATGATTTCATGCATATACAAGAATACATAAACAGAAAAGACACACAAAGGCTTAACAAATTTCCTGACTTAGGACAGTCGCAAACCTGCTGCGGCGGGGTTAAACTAGTTTTATTGGGCCCAAACCTTCCCCTACAGCCAATGTGATAAATCAAAAAACAATTGTAACAACAGTAAAATTCAGTTGGCAACAGGACTGAGTCAATTGTGAAAAATGGAACTGAAAGAACTAAATATACGGACATAAACATGAAACTGAGACTGCTAGCAGTTAACTGACATGCCAGCTCCAGACCCATTACCAACTGACAAAGGAAGTTATGTACCCCCAGTATAAAGCTTCCACCAAGATCCCTTCCTGTGAGGAGTTTAGGAAAATGATTTCATGCATATACCGGAATACATAACCCGTGTCCATGCAATACAGATTTTAGAAATTTAGAATGTGCTTAGTTAAAATGCAAAGACCCTATCAAAAAATCCATGTTAATACCAAAAAAGGCCATACGTAATGACTTGACGACAATACCGTAATTATAACCCTTATGAATTAGAGGATTTAAAGGTTTTATAAGTTTGTTGGGCGAGTTTAAGTATTTTTTACTCTTATGTAAAACATTACGGTAAAATAAGGGATGTGAAATACCAGTCTTGATTAGATGTTTACAGGTTGCATTGTATTTATGAACTAAGTCTTTATATCGATGATAAAATTTAGTAAAGGTTTTAATGTAACTAGTTTGTGATAACGAAAACCCTAATGTAATAGTTTTTCAGTTTTGAAAAGATTCCGTTCATTAAAAAATGCAAACGTTATTACATATTCGAGCAAATTGATCAAGTTGAGATCTGTAAACACCATATGATGGCGCTAATGGAACATCGGCATCCAGAAATGGATAATAAACTATGGGAAAAGAAAAATCGTCCCTTTTATGATAAATTTTAGTATTAAATTTTCCATTCGTTATATCAAAATTGATGTCTAAGCACGGACAATGATGATTATCAGAATTGGCTTTATTCAAAGTAAGTTCTTTAGGGTAGATGTCCTTATAATACGTATTGAAGTCGTCATTACTTAAAGTTAAAATATCATCCAAATATCGGAAAGTGTTGTTAAACTTTTCAATTAAATGGTGTTTAGATGGGTCTTTGCTGATGTTGGTCATAAACTGAGATTCGTAGCAGTACAAAAAGCGGTCCGCTATAAGTGGTGCACAATTGATACCCATAGGAATTCCTATGACCTGGCGATAAATACAGTTACCGAAACGAATGAATATATTGTCAAGTAAAAATTCAAGTGCTGAAATCATATCAAAACAAGTCAAATTAGTTGAATTCTTTGGTATTACTAAAATGTGTTTTAAAGGAATAAGAACATATATATTCACAGTCGGATTTTCTTAATGCCCATTGAATAAGACGTCTGAGTTTTTCTTTTATAAGATTATGTGGTAATGTAGTATAGAGGGTAGAGAAATCAAAACTTTCAAGGGATTCAAAAGGGGCATTATAAGCATTCAATTTATTGAGAACTTCCAATGAATTTTGTATACTTTTACCATAAATGTGTAAACAGTTTTGAACTTTATTTTCTAGACTAAACAATATGTTGCTATCATTTATCCACAGCCGCTCCAAAAATAATAAAACATTTTTACTTTATCCCTTCGTATTGTCACATAAATGTGGCAGAAGGTTGGAAAAATGGTCAATGTGTAACCAATCTTCCGCGTGTTTTAAAATGAACTCCATTATCGGAACTCCTGTTTTGTTTTCGTTCATGGTGTTTGTGGTTCCATTTGTTCCCTGTCATTGTCCGGATACACAAATCATTTACAGTAGATTTACATATGTGTAGCTTGGTACTGTTTGAGGACTAAAGAAGTGACTTGTACGATGCATAATAATTGGTTTTGTCTGCAGCTTAGAAAAAAATATTAACCATGTTAACCATGTTAACCAATCAGCTACCTAGCAGGTCTTTCATAACCACATATTCCTCATTGACCATGTGACGGGTTATTCTGTTTATAAGAGTTCAACCTGTTCAGTGCTTTGGTTTCGAGTATTATGTTTGTAGTGTTCGTGTGTTTCGTGGTTGTGCCGTGATTTTAGACCCCGACTTCTGTTGTTCATGTTTTTACATTGTCAGTGTAACCTTGTGTATTGGTACTTCGTTATTCTACTTCCGTTGTTCTATTGTCGTCATCCTACTGCCGTTATTCCATTGCCGTCATCCTACTGCCGTTATTCTATTGCCGTCATCCTACTGCCGT
>MJUU01050035.1:8379-25148 GCA_002080025.1 Modiolus philippinarum
ACACTAGGGATAGTTAAATTTTCAAATTTTTAAATGCGAAAAATTTAACTATCGAGAGTGTAGAAATGTCGTTTTTTACGAGATACGGTTGTGGATTTTATTTCTCTAATGATTTCAAGGGGATTTTGGACAAGAAAATGACACCCCTTTTCCGACAATATTCTTTGAGCATGACGTCATCAGGCACGTAGGGTTGGAAAACGGTAAACATATTTGACGTCATAATTGAATTTCAGTCAATCACTTTTCCGAGAACAACATTCTCTCTAGAGAGGAGAAATAATTTCTCCTACTGTTCAAGAAACATGAAAACGAAAAAGAAATTAGAGAAATGGTTATTTATCAATCCTGGTGGGCCTTTATATTCGTAAATTTAACCCAAGGGCTCGCTAACGCTTTGGATTAAATTCGAATATCACAGCCCAGTCCATGGTTAAATAAAAATAGCAATATTTCTGCCATGAATTATATCCAACCCATGTGAAATAAGAATCCCACGGGAAATAGTTGCATTCTATGGGAAACTGCATTTTCCCTTTGGATTATGAAATTCTCTTGTTTTTTATCTCATCTGACCCAAAAGGCCATGTGAGCTGTTGTCATGTGAATTTTTGCCATCACTTGTGGTCCGTCGTCTGTCCCTCACTAATTTAAAAAATATTTTCCTCTGATTCCTCTGATTCCACTGGGTCACTGGGTAACCAAACTTGGCCTGGATCATCACCATGGTATGTTTGTTTAATTAGTTCGTACACCAAACAACATGGCCGCTGTTACTGAAAATTAAAAATAGGGATAAATTGCTGTTATTGCAAATAACTCAAAAGCCTTTACAGATATCAAAAATCTAACCTGAAGGGTGATATAGTTTTTTTTTCTGGACAGAAAATTTTTTTTCGCGCTTCGCGCGAAACAAATTATTTTTTTTTTCATGTGTATCAACAAAATATTTTTTTTTCAAAATAAACATTATTTTTTTGGCAGAATGCCTCCTTCAGAAATGTTTTTTCATCATTTTGGCAGACAAAATATTTTTTCACATAAAATCAGATCCAAAATATTTTTTTAGAAAAAAAAAAACCATAGCCCCCCACCCCCTCAAGTTAAATGGTCGGTCCCTAATGGGAATTTTTTTTGAATTGCCATTCTTGGAAATCGTTTCATTTATCATAACCTTTTATGTTAGCATGGTAACATGATGTTAATTTGCCAAATTTTATATCTTTGTACAGATCACAAATCCAAATCGCCGCCACGGTGAAACATAGCCCTATGGAAAAATGTTGTAAATTGTCCATTCTTGAAACCATTTCATGTATCAACTATAGGTATTGTAACATGATGGTTATTAAACAAATGTATGATTTTAGTACCAATCATTTATTCAAGATGGCCACCACTGGCACTGCAGATCATAGTAAAGTATTTGATCAAAGGGGAAATGTTGTAAATTGCTAATTCTTGAAAACTGTTTCACGTATTAAGTTGATATTAACTATGCATGATATCTTGATGTTCATCTCCCAAATTTTATATATTTGTTCAAAATGGCTACTACCAGGAAAATACAGTCTCACACAGAACTCGATGGGTAGATCTTATAAATTGTGTACTCTGAAAATCATTTTATGCAACAAATTGATATTAACTAGGCGTTTTAACAAGACAGCAATCTACCACATGAATAATTTTACTACTACTTGGCTTTCACCTCAATTAATAATTAAACACTGTCGAAAAATCTTATTGAGCAGTAGGCACCAAGTGGGGAGATACCGGGTCATATGTGAACATCTGGTTGTAATAGCCACGTGTAGAACTGTGCTAATGATGAAATCTAGGTTAAAAGACAAACGTGATGATTTTGATTTCTCCATTGTAAACTTTCCTTTCTTAGCAGCAATACAACTACCTCCCCAACGTATGGAATGCGTATTTCATAGTTGATTCGTTATTATAGAGCTTGTAGATCATACAGTGACTTTATGGAAAGATCAAAGGCACTATGACAGAAACTGCTAAGTCAAGAGTTACTTTCCTCCATTCATTCTATGGAAGTCACGATGACACCAAAAATAAATATGAAATTTAAATTACAAACATTTTCAGCTAGATTCACGTCTCCCCGGGATTGACATTTTCCGATTTTGACTTTAGTCCTTGATTTACCAATTCTAATTAATATTAGATCTCCACACGTGCTCTTTTTTTGTCGCTGTGTTGGCAAGTCTGGAGAGCGACCAAAAAAGAGCAAGTGTGGAGATCTAATTTTAACTGATTGGGATTTACCCACTGACAGTGTGACGGTTTCTGTATAGATCTGTATACAGAGCAAGACAAGCTTACTGTTCCGGTGCACCTGTTGTCACTCTGTTTTTAGAGTCCACACTGTTAGTGCTTTAGTTTTCACTTTTGTATATGTGTGGTGTACATGTGTTTTTTTTTTGGTTGTGTATTGTCTTTAGCCTTCTGTCTTCTCATATTTTCGTTTTTGCCTTGTCTTTGGACTTTGGATTGTTTAATCTTGTACTTTGTTCCTTCTGTATTCTACTGCCATTGTTGTGTTTATTATAATGCAAGTCTGCACATTTTGGTTAAAATGATAAAAAGATAACGATACCTTTTGAAAAGGGCTATATTGTAGAATGCGAATCTGATGCGTTAATTATATATATTCAGCCTTCTGATGGGTTTCTTAAGCAACTGATTATAATTACTTGACTCTCAGTGACGTTCAACATAATTGTTGTAATGATTAATTAAGGGTATATTAATATTAGGCCATGGGCTGAAATCCGTGCACCCCCACTTTCCATCTAGACCGATTTTTTTCAGTCCTCCTATATCCCTTCTTCAAAATAAAACATGTTAACACGAACATAACCTGCATGCATAGACAGTATCGGGCCACTTTTATAGTACACTACGAAAAAATCTTGTATTTTCGTTTTAACCTAAGTTTCATCTTTTAAGCTCCATAATTATTTAATGATAATATATGTACTGAGATTTGGTACCAGATTACGCTTATTTAATATCCTTTACAATGAACTCAAGTTTGGGCACTTTACACCATTTTTATGATCAGAGGATACAAAAAATGTACCCCTCACCCTGCAAAAAATAGCAAAAATGACAATTTTAGGCTGTCAATTCCTTTCAGATAAACGACCCTCGTCATTTGATCTAGTTTTTATGCCTAACTTATCAGTTGTTATACGATCTTGGAAAATAAAACCATTAAAGTCTGTAAAATTTTGATTTTCGGTATAAAATGTTTGAAAAATGGGAATTTTTGGAATTTTAGATTTTTCGACTTTCTGACTTTATGGTCGTAAAAATCTGAATATATATTTAATAATTGCCGATGTAATAATGATTTATGATATGTTAGCAACAAATTGTGTGCAAGCATTGTAGTTTCAGAGGTATTGTAGGTTCAGAAATGTTAAAATTAGCACCCCTCCCCCTAAAAATAAAGGGGAAATATGAAATATTCAGGCTCTAACTGATTAAAGAATAATGTTTTATTGCAATTCTAGTGTGTATTTCACTAAAGCTGACATACAGAAGATCATTTAAGTAGATTTAAACTTTTTAAGAGGTCTCTTTTTGACTCTTCTGCCCGAAATTGTATGCAAAATGGGAATTTTCCGTTTTTCATAATTTCTGCTGTTTGACTTTCTGCAAATACTTTATGAAATTGATAGATAACTTGAAAATGTTGATTAAATATCCTTTCATTATATCTAAGCCATAAGAAAATATGTTTTTAAACATTTTAGAATAAATACGGTCTCATAAATTACAAACATATAACTCCTTACCACAAATATTCAACACAATTTATTTCATTTTATTCAGCTTGAAAAGCTTAAACATTGTATAAAGGTCCAATAACATATCATTTCACACACCAAAATACACAGAGACTCCCATATATCACAAATAAGATCATGTGTGTGGTTAATGGGCAGTTATACAACAATTCAACTTTGAATTTTGTAAAATTCCGAAAATCGCACAAAATATACAACTTTACTCATATTTTGGCGTTAAAATTGCATATTGTGATATATAAAATGCATTTTTTTAAAAGAAAGTAAAATATCAGTATCTTTTGATCATATAAATGTACAGACATACACATTCTGGGGATTTTTAAGCATCATTTTCTTGGGGTAGGGGTAAAATTTTCGGTATTTAGAGTCACATTGAACACTCCTTGTTCTTCTAAACATTGTTTTTAGATAACTTATATATCGGTTAGAACAATGAATTAGCACATCTGCATATAAATCCTCCAGATTTGCAGCATATAATCATTTAAATGTGAATTTTGGACAAATCTGAAATGCTGAAAATTCCCATTTTTCATCAATTCTGTACAACATATTGAGTTTAATCTGACGAGTGGGACTTAAAATGACAAATGTTGATAGAAATTATGCAACATTGTTATATGCAATGCAGATTTTGTATGTTTTGGTTATTTTGATGTGAATATAGTAAAAAAAATGACTATTACAGGGAAATTTTTGGGGAAGGGGCAAGTTTTTCGGTATTTAGAGTCACATTAGATTCTCCTTGTTTTTCTAAACAGTGTTTTTAGATAACTAATGTATCGCTAAGAACAATTAAATGGCAAATTTGTAGATGAATTCTCCAGATTTGACATATATTACGACTTAAAAATGCACTTTGGAGAAAACTGAAATGTTGAAAATTCTCATTTTTTTTTTATCAGTTTGGGCCAAATTTTGAGTTTAAGTCAACAAATGGCTGTTGAAATACCATATCATGATGTAATTCATACAACATTGTCATATATAACACACATTTTGCGTGTTCTCAATCTGGTTATTTTTATGCGAACATAGACAAAAAATTGACAATATAAGGGAAAATTTGTTGGGGTAGGGGTAAGATTCTCTGTATTCAGAGTCACATTAAACACCCCTTGATATTCTAAACACTGTTTCAAGACAACTCATGTATTGCTTAGAACAATAAATTGGCATATCTGCAGATATATTCTCCAGATTTTGCATATATAACGATTTAAATGTGAAATTTGGGCAAATCTGCAATGTTGAAAATTCCCATTTTTCATCAATTTCAATCAAAATATTGAGTTTAAGTCAACAAATGGCTGTTAAAATACGAAATCATGGTATAACTTATGAAACATTGTCATATACATTACACATTTTGCGCGTTTGAGTTAATTTGTTGCGAACATACACAAAAAATTGACAATTTTAAGGAAAATTTGTTGGGGTAGGGGTAAGATTTGTATTTTGAGTCACATCAAACACTTCTTGTTTTTCTTAACTATGTTTTCAGACATCTAATGTATCGCTAAGAACAATTAATTGGCATATCTGCAGATATATCCTCCATATTTGGCATATATAACGATTTAACAGTGAAATTTGGGCAAATCTGAAATGTTGAAAATTCCCATTTTTCATCAATTTCAGGCAAAATATTAAGTTCAACTTAAATCAACAAACGGCTGTCAAAATACGAAATCATGTTCTAATTTATGAAACATTGTCATATACAACACACATTTTGCGTATGCTGGTTATTTTTATGCAAACATAGAGAAAAAATTGACAATTTTACAGTAAATTTGTTGGGGTAGGGTAAGTTTTATTGATGAATGATGTTTATATTACATAAGAATGGCCATTATTTGTAAAGCAGATATAATTAAGCCTTCATTTGATACCTACTTTAAATGATATTTGTTTACTAAAAAGTAATATTGGGCAAAAGAATGAGAAAACTTAGTCAAAATCGGAAATTTTCAAAGATCCATTTATTTGGTCTATTTGAATATAAAACTTTAGTAATTAAAAATATGTTAACATTGTGTTAACATGTTTTATATTCAAGAAAATAGATTGAAAAACTAAAAACAATTTTCAGAATTGGGAATCTAGATGCATTTAGGGTTTTTAAGACTATCAAACTTACACAATTTCAATGAAAATATCTAAATTTTCCTCAATATTTCATAGGGGTAGGGGTACGTATAATGGCGCTATGGAACGTATTGGGCATAGAAAGTGTGAAAAATTTGGGTTCTTTGTAAAGCTCATACAATAAGCAATCATTTGATACCACGTTTTTATAACTGGGAAGCATTTGGTCAACATTTTGAAGCAATTGAAAGAAAAACTTGAACGAAAAACGAAATTTTCCCAAATTTCGGTAGGTGGGTCTAAAAATGGACCCTGTTCCACCAGTGCGTGCAGGTTATGCTCGTGTTAACATGTTTTATTTTGAAGAGGGGATGTATGCGGGCTTAAAAAGTGGATGGGGATGGGAAGTAAGGGGGTGCATGGGGGTTATTCCAGCCCATGGACTATATGCTTTAATGGCCAAAAAGGGTGACAAAATCCTTTTATACATCCAAACTTGCAATTCATCAGATAGTTAGATGTTACCTCTACATGCTATTATGAACCTTGGATTTTATTTCAACACAAAGTAAACATTTGCGATGAATAAAATGAAGTGCAACAGGGGGGTCTTTTATGTGTTCTATGTCATACACAAACTGTCATCCGACTTGAAACTGTCATCCAACTTTCTCGCTTCCGGGGCCCATTTCACTTACTGTCTTTAAAGAAAATACGTTATTTTGTTAAATTTTTGTCTCGCTTAAGGCTATAAAGTGTATAATTTTTGAAGAATAAAAAATTCTTGTTCAGAAAAATGAATTTACACTTAATTAGCTAGGCTATGGAATAGCCTAGCTATATAGATAGTTCTTGGGGGGAAAGTGAGTAGTACGCTTGCGTAGTGAGGAGAACGCATGCGGAGAAGACTATTGACCAAAAGAAATTTCAGATTCTCGAAAATCAAAATGGCGTCCAGTTTCGTCCTGATAAAACGGGGCGGGGTTTATTTTTTTCTGTTTCCTTGTGGAAGTTGAAAAGTATTATAAACATTTACTATAGGTGGTACAGGGAACAGGTTTGCAGAGGATGATGGGATTGGTATTGCAATATCGCTTAGCCAGATTTAAAATATAGATATAATAAAAAGAACAGTAATGTATAAATTCAAAACCAGAAGTTAAAAATAAAGATGAGGTATTGTGCAATAATCAATAATATACAAATACTATAAAAGACTTTTCAATTGTGTTAAACAAAGCGTGAATGTAGTTTGTGGAGATACTTAGGACTGGGTACTTAGGACCGGGTACCTAGGCAATGGAGAACAAAAGGTGGAAAGAGATAGAATTGCGTTTTTGCGGAAGAATAAAGAGCTACCCTAGGAGAATGCAAAACAAAAAACAAAACAAAAAAACCCAAAGAACAAAAGCACGAAACTACTTTGAGTTGCTGTTGGCAAAAAAATTAGAGATTTGATCGAATCAGTGACTGTTTTATCACATGTGCAGACCGATAGAACAATAAAAGAAATTACAAAAATGTACCGAGAAAGGCTTACTTCAAGTATTGATTTGGTGGGTCATGATGTATTTGTATACACAAATACATCATGAGCCACCACACCCTTGTCAATCAAACACGCAATTTTCTATCCAAGGCTATTCCATAGCCTAGCGTATCGTTTTTATTTCATAAAAATCATTATCCGATTTATATCATCCACTTATGTTTATAAAGTCCCCTCGTGTTTTCTAGTATTATTGTAATCAATCTATTTATAGCAGTGATTTATAGTTACCTGAATTTTTGTATATCTATTAATCACATACACTTTAATTGTTTTCCGGATATTCTGAATATTTTACAACAAATTTTAAATAGTTTTACAGTATGATATTCTTAATTATGTTTAAAATAGGTTTTTAAGTGAAAGGGAAATGTTGAAAAATTTAAAATACACTCCGGGAAATACTTGACCCACATTAACTGACAATCTGTGGGAAACTGGTGAATGTAGTTTGATCATGGACACTTTTATCGTTAAATGAAAGTACACTTCATTTATTCTGTTGTTATTAATCCGCGTACATCCAACATTTACAAATTTATTTCCTGTATGTCGAAGAATAAAGGCTACCGTTTTCATTCATCTTACATCGTACAACAACCCTTTTAGGAACCTCTATTTTTTGCACTTGAAAACCTTTTTATCCAATCAGAGTGAAGATCTGTGGTCATGGGACTCTGTTACCAAGGTTTCAGCATCTGAAAGTTCAGAGGTTAAAAAGCGAGCATAATACCGATTGCGTCGGAAAAAAACACGGACAGGAGCGCGAAGTAACCTATGTTTTGGTGGCTATATATCTTAGGACTGGAAGAAGAGTATTCTTCTGAATAGCTTATTTACCATGCCAGTTATGATTTTTGTCGAATCGCTTCAGTACATTCAAAGATCAAAATTGCTTTTAAACGCAAACAAACAGGGGAACCTTCTGATAAAATTCACTGCTAATCCATATCCCGCAAAGGAGGCCATTCAGAGTTAAAAAGCCCTAATCTTCGATAACATTACATTACACTAGTTTTCACAGTGGCACGTAGGCAAATGGTACCCGGAAACGACATTTCTCGTACATTCTCGGAGGTCACATGACGAGACTTACAAGGCAAAAGAGTATCAATATGATCTATCATGGCTATTTGAATTGCTGTGGAAAAGGTCAAATTAAACCATTTCATGCTATTCTTACCCGTGCTTGTAACTCTTTTGCGAATGCATGCACCTTTAGAATTAAAATAGTGTCCACACCGATCAAATAGTCAACTAAATTATCTGCAGTTTATGTTTTGATTTAATCGTAACTATATTTTTGCGTTGTGTTGTATGTGCTTGATCCAATATGAATGCAAGTTTCAAATTATATAAATAAAAATTCTTATGGCTTTTGACAGCGTTCTCGTCATTATTAAACTGTCACTGTTATTCCTCATTGAAGTGTCAAGATCACCTAACATTTTCCGAAGTATAAGAACTTATCGAATTTTCACGGAAGTCTCGATTTAATTGGTAAAATACTTTACTTTGTTTCAGCCTGCTTCTGATGGCCAACTTTGGAAGAAGTGGAATTCTCATAATCACAGCAATAATTGTCTGTTCATTACTGGTTTTTAAAAATTTCGGATGGAATGATAGTTCTAAACCTTTGACTAACTTCATATCTCCATCGCCAAGAAAAGATTTAACAAAGAAAAATCAACGCCATGACATAAAGAAGTACCTAAAACCACCAAATCGGTACCGTGCTCATAAAAATGCAGATCAGAAGTATTCACAGGCTCATCAAGATAAGACCGTGTACAATATCTTGCCTATTAATGGGGGCTTTTTTGTCGAAATCGGGGCATTTAATGGCGTTCTGTTTTCTAATACTTTATGGCTTGAACGGAAACATAACTGGACAGGGTTACTTATCGAAGCAAACCCTGACTTGTGTCGTCAAGTTGATGGAGTTAAGCGTATGGCTTGGCGACTATGTGCCTGTATTTCAAAAGAACATGATAGTATTTTTATGAAAGGTGGTGCACTTGGTGGTGTGAAAGACACTCTAAATGAAGCTGTTGCGAATAGTATAAAAGGACGGGGTCAAATGAAAGTTCCTTGTTTTACATTAGCAGAAGCTCTTGCTGTAATAGGTGTGAAACAAATAGATTATTTTTCTCTGGATGTAGAGGGCGCGGAATTAATAGTGCTTGACTCCATGATGGAAGATTTACTAACTCGGCATATAATTGTGAAAATCTGGACAATTGAATATAGAATTTATGATGGACGTAAAATGATTGAATCTGAATCATTAATAAAATTGAATAAAATTCGATCTTATTTTGCAAAAATTGGCGGATATACTGAACATTTGCAACTAGACAACAGGCCTGCTGCTAAGGCTGGCAACAGGAAAGATGGGGACTTTTTAGATGTTGTCTTTGTGCAGAACGAATTATATCAGGAATATTGTAAAAGAAACTCATCTTTGCCTGATAGTAACAATTGTAACAAATTAAAAATAAAAAAATGATTATATTTTTTGAAATAGAAATTCGGCCATCCTAATTTCAAAATATCTGTTTAACTTTTAGAATTCAATGTGCAAACAGAAAATGCATTTACAGCGGATCCAGAGGCGGGTGCCTTTTTTTCGGGAATTTTCTTTTGCGAAGTGAATATTCAACCTGACTCTGTGGTTTGCAACTGATTTGTGAATTTCTGTTCTTTATTATCTCGAATATTAAATAAATGTCAAAAGAAAAGCTTCGGTACATGGTATAATGTACACCAAAATTGATAGGTCAGTTCGTTGCATTAATTATTGAGGCGCAAGCGATTCAGTCGATTTGAATTTTATTGACACAATGAATCCCGTTTTAGGGCAATTCTATAACTAACTTGTAACATACATTTTTGTATTAATGCTGATTTGTTACCCCGAAAGGAAAGATTTTGAAGTCCATCGTCTCATGTGTAATTTTTCTTCATAGATGTCTGCAAAAGTGAAAATAAATATAAACGAAAGAGAAATCACACAAATCCAAACTACAAGAAAAACATCGTGAATTTATTTTCTTTGAAGGTCGAGTGCATTGCAATCACAAAATTATATTTTACTAGTTTACCATGATTACCGGTAATTGCAATTTACATCCATACTGGATCAAGCAAATACGACATAGCATAACACAAAATTATATAAAATAAAGTTAACTCAAGCATTAACTGCAATAAATGTAATTTAGATTGACTCTTTGGCCGGTGTTGACTAAATTTCAGTACAATTGATTGTTTTATAGAGGTTCATACAGTCGATAAAAGGGTTATGCCTCGAGTTAAAATGATAAACAAGTCTTATGAGAAATTCAAGCTTGAGATTTTAAAATTTTCAAGTAAAAGTGGGTTGCATGGTTCATCAAAACTTTCATCAATATCATTTTCGAAACAATCGAAAAAGCATAGGTCATAAACTGTCACCTTGTCTGACACCCTTATCAACAGAGTAGAAATCTTAATATCTGTTGTTAATCTTAACAGATGATTGATATAGATCGTGCATATTCTGGATAATATTTTAAAAAACTGGCTTCCCACGCCATAGGTCATCAATATACCCTTTCGAGATAACTGCGTTCCTGTGATTTTGAGTGGAAAATAAAAAGAATTCCCGCAAAAATGACGTCGTAGGACAATTAATCAAGACGTCAAATATATATTATGACTTTGTATTTTACCAACTCAAAGGCATATGAGCGCATGTGCAAAATTCAGGACCGCAGTTATCGTGAAAGGGTCTGTTGGTATACTGATCTTTCATACCATATGGTGTCAAACGGTTTGCATAAATCAACAAAACAGACATAAATATACTTTTTTCATTAACGCTAATATTGCAGTCGAAGTGGCCGTATTTGTAATATGTCTATTGAAAAAATTGATAGATGCTCCAATCTCAGTTCTTTTAGTGTTACATTGGCAGATCCGGTAGTATTAAGGGGTCGATGCCAGGGTTAGACCCGCTTTTTTCTGGAATTGACATTTTTGTAATTTCCTTCAGACTTTAGACAAATGGCAAAAATTCTTGTGGGACCCTCTTTTCCTTTAATCCCTATTGAACCCCCTTGTTTTCGAAGGCTGAATTCGCAGGTTGTATTAATGAAGATTGGGACCCCCAGAAAATTTGTGTTTGTAAATGGTTTAAGGGGGGGGGGGGGTAAGTCATTTTAACTTGCTCAAAATCAACTTGGTCCTAGTGCCTGCTAAATTGTATGTTTACATGTAACTGTATAAATTTGTTAAAACTAAAAATGATTTAACAGTCTGTGCCAAAAACTTTTTCATTCACTAGTCCCGAGAGGCTAGTAAGGCTCTGTGTAGTACTAAACCTAGACTGGTGTTACCTGCCCCTGATTTTCACATGGATGAAGCTAATAAAGAGACCGGAACACAGCCTATACTAAACCGAACTCAGTTTCACTAGCCCTTATAGAAGATGGCACTTTTATGACGTCACAAGTGTGATCAAAATGGCGGCTCTGCTGTAGTTATCAGCGACCTATATAGTTTTCGTCTTTTGTATTTTTTGTGTATTGGTGACGGAAATTTGTTAGCAAAATTAACAACAGAAAATAAGATAGATTCTTCATCTAATTAAAATTTACTTATTGGGGGAACGGATAAAAAGAATATTGCATGTCAAACAATGGGAGTAACCCTTGATAACTCCAGGTCAACCTGTTGAAAAGTCAGGGTCATTGGGATATGGCTTTTCAGGAAGTGCTCTGCAGGCTGCGCTAGGCACAGGGAAAGACGATAAATTTTAATACGGATTCTCGAGTTTATTGTTGTCACCGAGAAAATTCTTTATTTTGACACTAGGAACATAATTTGTGCGCTCCAGGTCAATAGTTTTTCGTCAATTAAAATCGAGTAAAAGAGTGGTTATTAAGTTATGTCCGAAAAGTTATAAGTATACACTCCGAGTTAATAAAAGGTTTATTTAATTTTAGTCAGTTAGGATATAATATATAACGTCTAAAACAGCCACAAACTTGGATATCTTATGTGTTCCTCAGGATAAGCATGTAAATCTGCTTACAGGTCTTGAAAAATAAATTCTCTAATTTCTATCCAGTTTTCACGCGTCCTGAACGGTGTGGAAACATTTGTTTTCCTCTCTAGAGAGGAGAACAAGTTTCGTGACATTTCCCGCCAAATTCATTCGGAATACAATCCTCGGTGTTTTTCGTCCAGTCATTAGAGAAACAGTTTCCACAACTTAAACACGTTAATTATGAAATTTCTCACATCTCGATAAATAAATTTTTAAATGTTTAAAAGCCTCGCTTTCAAACATTTTCAAATTTATTTTACTCCATGTGAGAAATTTCATAATCAACTAGTTCTCGTTATGGAAACTATATTTATATACGTCTAATGTCAAAGATCAACTGTCAGAGTTAGAGTTTTCGGATTAATATTATCGAGAACATCTTTCCAATGAGGATTTTGACCATTACAATTTGAGTGACACGCAACACTACATTTGAATGAGGGTGGGAATGGGGGTATCTTCATGACGGTTAACGGTAAAAAATTAGTCCAAATGACGTTAACGGTTATTTTTATGCCTTCACGATAAATTTGCCTGATATTTCTACAAAAATCTGTTTTGACGAATAACGATATTTTTTTTCTCCAAATAACGATAACGGTACGAAATTCAAGTAATTTCACGAATCACGCTAATATATTTTTGACGATTAACGGTAAAATTTTGATCCATTTGACCTTAACGATAGCCGAAAAGGGGCGTTTGACGATTAACGATAAAGGGCATTCATACCCTCTTGAATTTCACTGTTGCAGATATATATATGTCTATGGTAGGAACCCAATGGGGTTAGAATTTTGACGTTACGCACGATGTTGCGTTTTCATAGAAATTTCATAAATTTTAGTAAATAAAATCGACGGTAGTATATATTGAAAGAATAAAATTCTTAATATTTATATTGCTGTAGTCTTGTACATATAAAAAATCAATACCAATCATAAAAAATATGTTTGTAAGGATTAAAATAAAAAACCCAAGTGGTTTAACTGAGGTATTCGTTCACATTATGCTTGTCACGTGTAACATCAATCAATAAATCAATCAAACATACAGGATAACATAATAGAAATCTTCGACAGATTTTTGCGAAATTTTGCATCATGAGTCCATATGATATCACAGTGATGCGGTAAACATCATTTCGATATCGGAAGCAAATTGAGAGATAACAAGACAAAATACCACAATGTCAAATCCTGTCACGTTTGATCTTTCCTGAGCTGATGACAAATCTAAAGGTTAAAAGATATATGAATAGCTAATCAGTCAGTAACAAAATTAATATATAAAAATACATTTTTCGTGAATTTTACCATATTGTATCGGTTCTATGAAACAACAGGGTTTTGAAATTTTACAGCGTTTTTTGTTTGTCCTATGAAAATGTCCAACTTCGATTTTTCCACGACAGCCTGCAAAATTTACACTATTAAACAAGTAAAATGTCCCCTTTTTTTTATTTGGCCATGTCCATATGGTTAGATTATTGCTAATATTCTATTGTCAAATACAACAAAAAGATTTGTAATATGATTTTTAAAATTCAATGCTCTAAAGACCGATATTCCGTGTAGAATGCATTAATTTCACTATTTTGAAGTTATTGCACTGTAGAAAGGTTCAGAACCTGTACACAATACAAATACAATGGGATAGGAGGGGCTTAATTCAGTGCATTAAATTCATGCAAATTAGATGATAATGCATTGCTTGACTCCTCCCTCAGAAAATTCAGAAGCCAATGACATTCATTTGTTTTTTTTATTATTGTAAACAGCTAATATTAGTAAATAACTGTCTTTATTATTGTAGTGCCTATGGCATGGAAATTTTACTCGGGCCTTTCTTGTCAGAAAGATGATTTTTATATGTTCCTTTTTGATCGAGTCTTTTATTCTAAATTTGTCAAATTGAAATTATGTACGTTTATTCTTCTTCTGTTCCAACCTGTGCCCCCTCCCAGACAGCGAATTGTCATTCAAATTTAGTTATTTACTGGTAGTAGGGTGCCCGAGCGACGATTTTTTCGAATTTGGGTTAACGGAATCACACACACCTGCATTATACATTTTTGGAAAAAGGAGACCATGGCGCATCGGAATAACAATGTCGTAGAAGTCTAATTTGGTCACATTTTATTTAAAACGGGGTTAAAGGTCATTTCCTAAAATCAAGAAAAATCTCACCGAACTAAAAGTTGGCTTCATTTTACCAACAAACCCCTCACGAAATATTCAAAATATAATATTAATTTTATCCAGACAGTTCGTAGATTTATTTTTTATAATGATTTGTCATTTATCTTCTTTAAACAAGTTTTAAGGTTACCATTTGTTTTTCAGATGTGCAATTTTAAATATTTGCACCTGAAATATATAAAGGATGCTTTCAAGTATTATGAATAGTATTTTCTAAGTTTTTGTTGAACCACTGTTTAAAGGAAACCTTGAATGAAATTTTTTAGCCTTACGTCTTGAAAATTGAATAAATCCTGGACAAAATAAATCAAATTTTTGTTTTTGGTATTACTTTAGTGAATTTCCATGAAAAACGCGCACCTAATAAAACCAATAAAACTTGACCAAAGCCCTATTATATCATCTACATGGATAGCAAAATCTCAATTTAAATGTAAAAACGTTAGTATGTACATGAAAATTCAAAATTCGACCAATTTAAAAATCTCCAACAGGTCCAAATAATTTAGGCATATCAGTAAAGAATCAGGTTAGATAACTCTCCGGACAAAAATCTGTGACGTTCTGTTTGAATTGATATTTTATTGTGAAGTAATGTAATTACATGTTTGATATAGGTAAAATATTTTATTTGTGAATGTAAACATTCTTTCTGAACAATGTTTGTTTATTCAATATTTGGATTTAAAAAATGCCAGATTCTTTAAAATTTCATATAATGGAAATTTTCTATAAAACCACATTTTCAGTATGTTAACTTGGGAACCCACTAAAACCCATCTAGCATATGGGAGATTTATACTTCACATATCTGCAGTGCAAATTTCATTACAATAGGACCTATGGAATTTTTTGGCTTTACTGTTAAAAATGTATTTTTTTGTAGTTTTAGCGCGTGGTCTTTTGATTTTGACTAGAGTTATGTTCCTTTGGCCACGAATCTTTGTTTTTCCTACTTTGAATGTGCTGCCATCTGGCGTTAATTGATGTCCCTAAATAATTTCACAAGATTTGGTCTATCATGTTATTCTACCTTTATATCAATTAGAGTTGTCGCGCTTCGTACGTTCCAGATTTATCAAGCTATAAAAAATTCCAGATTCACATAAAATTTTGAGATTTTTACGCAAATTTAATGCTTTTATATGTTCACTCTTTGTAATGGCAGCCATGACACCCATGATTTTTGGCACATATGTACAGATGATAGTCGTGTTTCCGTTTAAATTAAAATGTTTCGAAAATTCAGGCAAGTAATTTCGTAATTTCACAAAAATGTCTTAAATTCATGACCCTTTTTATTCTATTTTCAAAACCGACAAATTTTAAAATTCAATGGATAATAAGTTACATTCTAGCTAGTAAAACAAAAGTTTAGGTCTGGACTTTCACAAAAATAGCTTCTTATTAGGATATCAGAGACTCTTACTAATTTCTATAAATTTAAAGATACCATATCTAAGAATCTGCTATAGGGTACCCCTTAAAAATGAGAAATTACAGAAATCGTGACCACGGAAACTTTCTACGACAATGAAAAATATAAAATTTAATAACTATTCCAACCTATAAAACAAAAATTAGTCGTGTGTTTTTCCGTTAACCCAAACTCGCAAACTAAGCGTCTTTTTGGACATTGGGCACCCTACTATGGAGCAATTCCTGTTAGAAGTATTTTATTTTGGAGGAACGGATATGGTCTAAAGATACAACACACATTGACAGTGTCTTTTCTATAAAGGAACCTTATAACTCAGTATGGACAGAAGTCCCAGGTTCCTCTGCCCACGGTCCTAGCAAATAGAAAAAAGACCGCAAGCATGGCAGAGGTATATCGGACTTTATTGACCGATGTAACTGTTCATTTTTTAAAAATGTAGAAACTAAGTGCTAATTATGTAAAGATGAGGGGCGAACATTCAATTTCCTGGGGTGGGGTGGGGGGTGGACGATTTAACCTAGAAAAATTATTTATTTTCAAGTTCATCTCAAAC
>MJUU01050037.1:0-17153 GCA_002080025.1 Modiolus philippinarum
CCTGAGTAGTAAAAGTTGATTGGCCTTGAGTAGTTGAATGTTTAGTGGAAAACTGGCTCACTGGTAAGTATAGATATACTGGCATGACATCTGGCCATGTGGAAGTTGCTCGGCCCTGGATGTTGAAAAGCAGGTTCCTTTGGCAAGTAGTAGGCGTCTATCATGGAGTCTTCTGACAGGTTTTGAAGAACTGCACATGTACAGATGTTGGTTAAACTTCTGAAGTCCTCTGCATAACTTGCTTCTTGAAGTAATGTTTTCCATGGGTGGGTGACCTGCCAAAGTACTGCCTGAACCATCCCCACATCTAAAGAGACTAGGTCGGGGTTACCGACGCTAAGCCCAATAGACTGGTAAGTCTTGTTGGTGCAAAGTTATTGCAATGGATGTAAAGATGACTGATGCTGTTCTCAAAAATGAAATCTATGGAGTTGACATGTTTCCTGTATCAAATGGTAAGGTAAAAATTCGTTCATACACTGTCTTATGTATGAAACACAATATATTTATGATATTAAAATATAAAATACAACATATTTCTAAAATTAGTTTCAGAAGTCTGCCTTCTTGGTGAATCTGTTAATATTAAAAATATACATGAATTGGCAACAGATTATGCTTTCGAAGTGTTTGCAATTTATTTTTATAATTATCAGCTATTTAGACAAGCCTGTCAAAATTACAAAACATCCTTTAGGTATGACTTCCTCATGAGTTTAAAATAGTGTATTGTTAAAAGATAAAAATATGGTTGTGTCAATTTTATGTACAATGATTACTTTTTTTTATTTTATTTCTTTTATATGTTAAAATCATGTCTCTGTGCTTAAAAAAGTGGCACAGGATAACATGACGATTTCAAACGTGAGAAATAAACATGAAAAAAGTTTAGTGCTCCAGTGGTCGGAAAGTGATATGAAAAATGAGTTTATATATAGTTATGGTGTGAGTGAATTGACCACTGGAGACAAGTAATGAGTTTATGGTTATTTTAAAAGTATTAAAAATATATACTCAGATGTCCCATAGGTTTCAGATGACGTGATGAGTGTTGACTTTGTCCCTGACAAAAACATCGTCTGGACAAGAATCCTGAAGATCCGACAGCCACAGAAAAGTAAAACCATGTTGTTGATATTCCATACCGGCGTCTTGTGTCAGATTAGCATACTTTCAATTGTCAGGTTGTGAAATTGTGACAGTAGTATAGCTGAAGAGACCTTTGTCGGTACTGGTTTAATCTCTGTGCCATCCGGATGTAGTTTCATTGTTGATTGTAAATTTCATGAAGATTCTGGAAGGTTACAGCAACGGTATCATCAGTGTCAAAACATCTGTAGACATGATACAATTTACGTGTATAACTATCACACTAGTCATACATCGTTGTATACAAACAAAAGCAATATGTTCCATAAAATGTGTAAACAGGAACTAGTATCCAAGGAAATCTAAAATCTAAAATATTCTGGAGTTTTCCTCTGGTCCATAGTTAAAACACACTTATGAAATTCTGATCAGTTGTCAAACATTTTGAGGACATCTCCATTTATGTACTGTTAAAAGTTAAAAGCTTAAAAATATATATTACAGTTATGTACAAGCATTATCTGGATCCTGGTCTTTACACTTCTATAGGTCCAATCTTTATCGTGAGTTTGGCTATATCAATAACTGCACGAAGGTGGCATGAAAGATCGAGACCTATAATAACAGGATCGGTAATGTCTGTTACCATTAGTCTCCATTTGGTCTCTGTTTTTCCAACCATTATGCTGGCATCTCCTGCAAACCGAGCTTTCATCTTTCTGCTGTCATCGGCCCCTCTTAAGTACATCGAGACTCCTGTACATTCTAGAATCTTCAGATTCTTTGCTAAAGTATCACTCACCACTGTAATTTGGGCTCCGGTGTCGAGCACAGCTTCCACTGGAATACCATTTATCTTTATTGGTAGGATAAGGTTAATTTCAGTGGGCTTATCTATTACAACTACTTCTCTTATCCCTTTGTTCTTACAGTTTGTCTCTTTAGAACCACTGGTTTGATGTTGGTTATCTCCAGCGACCAGGTCGGGGGTACCGACGCTAGACCGAGAAGATATTTTAACTTCATTCTTTGATTGTTCCTCCTTCCTCTTGGCCAGGTCGGGGGTACCGACGCTAGACCAAAAAGATGGTTTAGCCTGATCTTGATTAGATTCTTGATAAAATTCTTAAGGTGATTCTGCTTTTGGTGGTGGTCGGCCTGTATGATCTTCATGGGTCAGGGAACGGCCTAATTCCGAGACCCCTTCTCGTTTAACTGTTTGGTTGGAGGTGGAGACAATCCTCTCTTATTCGGACAGTGAGTGCTGTAATGTCCTGGCTTTTCACAAGCATAACAAACTGGTGGTTTTCTAACTGGGTTACTAGGTGATGGAGATCTGGATCGATTCCTATCAGTTGATGAAGCTGTATTACGTTTCTGTGATGATACCAAGTGGAGAATTTTACTTACATCACTTCTAATACTGTTGATGTCTTTCTCTGTTTTCTCTACCCTGGTCTCCAATTTCTGTCTCCATGTATCATCTTTACTAAGTACTCTTATGGTAGATTCAGAGCATTTTTCTGTGTCTGATTTGAGACCAATCTCTTCTGTGAGTTGTATTCTTCTAACTTCTGGTCCTTTGTGGCCCAATAGTAACTTTCTGTTATGCATTGCGGACTTCACATATTGTATGGCCACGTCTATTCTGACTGGTTCCTTGTCCATTGCCAGAAGGGCGGATTGTTTATCGGTGCAGCATTTAAGGAACGCCTCTGTTGCCATCATTTCAACTATTTCTTCTGAGGCTCCTACATATCCGTCTGTTGCCATTTCCTGCACCCTTTCTGCAAATTCCTCGATCGTCTCTTCTGGTTTTTGTTTGGAATCTTGTAGTTGCCTTCTAATGCAGTGGGGCAACTCCTTGTTGCCAACTCTGTTGTTGAATTTATCCATTAGTTCTTCAAAGTTTTTTTGGACAGAAGAAGGTCTGGTACTGAAGAACTTGAGTGCTTTTGTTCTTAGACAGAGTAGAAAGTTATCAAGTTTCTGCTGCTCGTCCCATTCGAACCTTTTTGCTGTGTGGATAAATTGAAGATGGTATGACTTCCAATCTGTACTCCCATCAAAGGTGGATAACTTTGGAAATTGTGGGGGCGCTATCTTGAAACCTGGTGTTTTGGATGAAACTGAAGATTCTGTTCTGTCCGACTTTTTAGGCTCTTCCTCTGTAGTTGTAGTACTTGAGGTTGTCTTTGTGTAAATATTCTTTGGAGCGAGGAAATCTATGGCCTTGGTAGTTTTAACATGTTGGAGTTCCAGTTTTAGTGTTTTTATTTGTTGATCTAGGTCCTCCATAGTTTTAGCTGTACGAGTTTTGTACTCTCTGACCTGGTCTACGTCCACAGCCTGTTCCTGTACTTTGTCCATGAGATTGTGGACTCTATTGTTGAGGTCCCTATTATCCTCTTAGAGTTTGTCGTTCAAATCTTCGGCTGTTAAAATTGTAGTACTCTGTACCTCCAACTTTCCAAGGATGTCGGTGTTCTCTTCCCTCAGAATTAGGATATCTTTTTCTAGTCCCTGTATAGTATTTTTGCAGCGTTCCAGTTCAAGTTCAAGTAGGCTTCTTGGTTCTTTTTTAGTTCTTCTTTAAATCCTGAATGTAGGTTTCTTTCCTCTTTTTCATGGTCAGCTTTCAATTGGTCTATATATGTTTCTATTTTTGTCTTCTGTGAGATGTGATTGATGAACCAGCGTTGCATTCTCTTGTTGTAGCTCTTGTATTGCTGTTTCATATGATTGTTTTTGTCGCTTCAGATCTTGATTTATGGTCACCTTTGCTTGTTCTAAGATGAGAATTTCAGACTTGTACTTATTAATAAGCTTTTTTAGTTGTTCTGGATCGTCTTTCTCCGGTTCTGGTTCTTCCGGTACATCAAAAGTTATTTTCTTTGACATAAACAATGGGTCCCAGATGTGTGAGGGTACTTTCACAATCTGTTTTATGGATTCTAGAGTGAGTGGACCTTTTTGTCTAGCATCTATAATAGCTTGGGCTATAGCACTGCCTATGTCCCGGATTGTCTGAAGTTCTTCAAAACTAGCTGTGTTAATATTTACCGCTGACATGATTTTAATTTGATGTTAATAAATTTATTTAAATTGATTTAAATTTAATTTGATGTTTAAATATATTATCTATAAGGCAAGGGACACCTGCGCTGTATAAATAATATCCTTATAGGCTATGATTGAACAAAAATTTATGTTTTATATATTATTTATAAGGCAAGGGATACCTGCGCTATAAAAATAATATTTTTATCCTATTATGTAATAAAAATTGATGTTTAGTATATTATTTACAAGGCAATGGGGTACCTGCGCTGTGTAAATAATATTTTTAACCTAATTGTCTTAATTAATGTCTCTATTTATGATGTTTTGTCTTTGTTTATATCAAAATGAATATAAACAACAAAATTCAAAAAATAATATCAAAAATTTAGGAAATACAGAAAAATGTGAAAAAATTTACAATGAAAATGAAAATATTTCACTAATCAAACAAAAATGTCAGTCAAAAATGAAAAAGTATTTCACTGTTGAAAAATGTAAACCAAATATGAAAAATATTTCAATAATCAAAAATGAAAAATATGAAATTTTAATAAGTAGACATGTTTAAATGTTTAAACCTATTTATGTCCTATTGAACTATTATAAAAGTGGACAACAGGAATTTTATTTTGTTTATTTCTCACAAAAATTAAAAAAAAAAACAGTTTAATTGTCCAAAAATTCAATTAAACTTTTTATTTTAACTTATTTATTCAAAATTTAAATTTTTAATGAAACTGTTTCAAACTTATTTAATTCATCAGAAAATTTAATCAAACTAATTTAGTTTGTGTCCAATTTATCAAAATTTCAATGCATTTTTTACTCGTCGACTACACAATTGCAAAATATGTTTAAATTATTTAAATAAATTCAAAAATATTTATGTTTCGAAATTGCAATAATTGGTCGGGGTTACCGACACACAAATTATCACAATTTATAATTACTGTGAGGTCAAAAAGTAGAATGTTAGTGTTGTTTCACTGTAATGTAAATGTATGCGTGTATGTATGATTTTCGAACAGTGGGAAAGCGGTCGCCTTCGCAACACTGTCAAAATTGCCTAACTGTCCTTAACATCTTAACCACATGAGTGAAAACACTTTAAATAAATTTTGAAAAAATGTCCAAAATGTACCAAAATATGTATGAAAAATGAAATTTGGTAAATTGCGAGCAGTATTAAATATCAAAATTCACCAAATAATGCTCAAAATAGTCCTTCACTCAAGTTTATAATTGTGTAATGCTCAAGTGAAAATTGGGCTGGGCATTTTGACATTGTGCGGCAATTGTGCAGTTTGCGGAACGCGGAATAAATAACAACTCTCGCAAAAACAATCAGTAAATATCAGCAAATATTGTCAGCAATGTCAATATATTTACTGAAAAAATATCAATATTTCAATCAAAATTTTTCCATGCTAACCCACATGAAAAAAATCACATGGAAAAATGGGCAATTTGTTTATGCAATCTGTTTTGTGTGTGGAAACAAATTTATTGTGTGTAGGGCAAAATATTTTAACCAAAAATTGCCATACAAGTGGTTGAAAAATCAATGAAAAATATCAGCGAGTAATAAATATTCACACCCGATGAAAAACACGTAAATCGACACAAAAAATCTTCAATCCACGTAGGTGTGAAATAAATAAATAAATAAATCACGTCACCGAATAATTCACACCCCATGAAATGACAGTTGAACAAATGAGTATGAAAAAATAAATCACGTCACCGAAAAATTCACACTCGATGAAATGAAATGGTCATGCAACCACGTGGGCTAACCCGCGAAAATCTGTCAAAATACAAATTCGACAGACGACAAATTGTCAGGCGAATTTCCTTTGCTTCTGACAACAATGTCAGAAAAATGGCCTCGTGATATATTTACACAAGGTCTAATACTACATTAAACCATTATCACCTGGTGTAAACTCGCACTGCCTGGAATACTAAAACAGCGACTAGGCAGTGCGTCTGTATTCCTTGGAAGTTCACAATCAACTGTGCAGAATTATGGGGTGTTCTGGGGTTTACTCGTTTACAACCGTGTCNTGCAACAATGCACTACTGCGACATATATATCACATAAAAAACAAAATATTTATGAAAATGAAGTGTATATTTATAATTATTCCTACATGACAATTTTTTAACTAAATTAATTTGACTAATTACAGTTAACATAATTCAATATAAACCATCTTTAGTTCAACAGTGTTCATGAATCATTGATTCCATCTCACGGTATTGATTTTTTTCGTATAACAGTAGATTTGTTTCCGACGTGAACACGACCCAAAAGTCCCGTATTAGATATTCCAAGTTTCCAAGCAAAATACACAGTAACTGCATGTGAAGAAAAAGTAGAGATAGTCATCTGAACCCTTTTAACAAAAATATACATGTGCATGATGCTAAACTTAATACAGTGACTATTTCATAAAAAAAGTAAGTAGAGAAAAGAATTATTATTTATGTGAGGTGCTTTTTTACTTTACAATGAGAAATGATAGATATACACTGTCGAGTTCGTAAAAAGACTCCCCTTGCGAGGAATATATGCTCGCTATATATTTCAAATATGGTGTAATGGTTCTCGAGAGAATTTGTTATATGGATACACTGTATTATTTTCAATTTTGGCTTTTCACCCCCCCTTTTTTTGAAACGCCAATCATTATTTTCTCTACCTGTCTATAATCCCCGGTTCTCCCTGTTTTAGTATGCCAAGTTTTCTTGCAGTTGACTTTATGAGTACCCAGTAGTTGTTTATATTAGTATGCCAAGTTTTTCATGCAGTTGACTTTATGGGTACCCAGTAGTTGTTTATATTAGTATGCCAAGTTTTCTTGCAGTTGACTTTATGAGTACCCAGTAGTTGTTTATATGTTTTGATTATCTTCTATTTGTTTTTTGCCTCTGCATCGAACATCAATAGGGCCATACAAAGTTAATTAATTGGTTCTCAGCCAATCTCAATTGAAACTGATGAGAGCGGGATGTGATTTTTTTTATCCATTTATTTGCCAAACATAGATACGGCAGCTTTTAACATTGTAAAAATCACCAAAAATGTAGTGAGGGAGGTGATTTTTCATTTTTATTTTATTGAAATGGCAAAGAATAGCGTCAATGGGGTGTTTTTTATGAGTAAGGGCCTGAGAACCAATTATTTTATTTTTCATGGCCTAGTAGGAACACTTTGAAATGTAATGTTTATGTTTGTTGTCGACCCTACATCCATTATTTAACATTTAATAATGAATTACATTGACAAAAAATGGGAGAGGCCGTTTGAATTTAATATGAGATATAAGGAAAACTCATTGAAGGCCTCATGGTGACTTCAAGATGAAGAGCAACTGCATAAACCTTTATTGTTTATACAAACGGTAGTTAGACTATTTTTGTTCCCTAAGAAAACTTTAAATTCACATTCTTTGCATATAATCGAAAAAAAGTCACACGCAAGTCTGTATAACCCTTAACAAGATATTCTTCCGAGATATTCTTCCGAGAATATCTTTGACGTGTTAAACGCAAAAATCACGGATAACATTCTGCACAAGGAAACGTAGTATACTGCTATCCGAGTCTGTCTGAACAAATAAAAAGATGTGGTGTAAATGAGCATGGGAAAAAACCATGGTACATAAATAAGATACATGGTAAGATTAAACAAATAGAACAGCGCTTTTATTGTTCTTCATCTTGAAGTCACCATGAGGCCTTCAACAATGAGCTATGTTCATACCTCATAGTATGTTTAAGACGCACCTTAGCACCGATTTGAGCGGAATTCGATTGCTAAATGTTGGAACAACGCTACATCCATGTATCCATTTTGTCATGGATGCGGGTCGTCAACAATCATAACATATCGGGTAAAGTACTCTTACAAGAACTGCCATCCGTTGCCAGGCAAAGGGACCAATAGACAATACAACATATATACGATCACAGGGCACTCGTCGAGTTGTTTGTAAGAAAACTTGGCAAATAAAAAGTAAAAAGTGATCTGTTATGAGATGCCTGTCCAAGAATAGCTGTGACATGTTTAAAACACAAAGTGTAGGTAACACACAAGGAAGTGAAGCAAAGTGATACTCAGATAATAAGACATATGTCCGGCTTTGTTTTTTATCATTTAACTTATCATAATAAGTTTAATTAAAAAAGAAAATCCCAGCCGGACACAGGCCAAGTCTATGGCAGCTTATTTCTGACATCCACATAATTTTGGTCGAGATAGTTTTTTCTCACATTTGAGACAAGCCACTACCTATTTTTAGGCGTTTGAGATATCCTTGTCTCAACCCACGGGTGAGATAAGAATTTCACGTGAGGAAATACATTATTACGTTATCGACGTCATAGTAAGTTCATGAAGTTGCTTAGACATCGCGGACGTCAACTTGATCTAGTTGTACAGAAACTTGTATTTTGTTTATAACTGTGAGAAAAACGATCAAACACCATTGAAAATGCAAGATTTAGAAATTCCAGACACCCTCGGGTAAGATTTCAATGGTTTTCTGACTCGGCAAGCCTCGTCAGAGAAATATTGAAATCTTACCCTTGAGATGTTAACATTATACAGCTGAACCAAATTACAAACAAGGGATAACAGTAAACACCTACAATGACCGAAAACTACAATCACATGCCACAATTCCCAAGCAAACTGCACCAGAAAAACACTAATGAAGACAAGAGAAAAACATAAATAACAATAAGGACTCGGGATAGCCGGACTTGGTACCGGCACTAGAAAGAGCCAGGGGTAAGGTGTCACTGGTTTATGGGTACCAAAACCTTTCCTTTCTCTACCCCGTTTCCCTATCGTATAATAAACATACGAATAAAACCCAATGCAGGTAAACTACTAACTCCATGACCACTATGTTGAAAAAGAAAATATATGACAAAACGTAATTTAAAAGTATGGTCAAAGAGTGGTCTCCGCTAAACTACTACCTAGCTAAAGGAACATAGCCTACTGGAAAAAACTGTCGCACTACGAAATAAAACTCAAACTGAAAACTTCCTGAAGGGTTTGGTAAAGAGCCGTCATGTATTTCAGGTGACATCGGCAGTACCAGTGAGAGGCCAGTATATTTGTAAAGTCTTCAGGTTACTGGATTCAAAAGCCAATTTAACAGATTTGTGTAGAATATCCCGTCGATATCCAATATTACATAAAGAGCGTAAGTTTCGTTCCAGTTTTTCTGGATTTTTTTTACCCGCTTGTGACATTTTTTAACACCATTTCCATAAAATCTAAGATGAGAAATGCCATTTGTAATTAGCTACTCATTGACTGAGGCTCTAGAACCTACGGTGCGTTAGTTTAAAATATTCTTCCATTTATACCTGGAAGACTACTGATCAAGCCATACAGTCGATAAAGTGGGTCTTCCTCGATAGAGCCCGGTTGCTCATAAAAAGGCTACTTAATTAAGAGTATGTGACCAATAACATGAAGTCATCACTATAGAAGTTTTACGGTCGACATCGTGATCTTGTGGACCACTTTAGGATTCCCTTTAGCAATTTAAAATTGTTGACTGCTCAACTAAAATGTATATAAAGGGATGCCTTTTTATTGTAATTGAACTAGGTTGTTCAAAATATGAGTACTCATTGAATAATGGTCCTTGTACTTTATCGGATGTAAAAACATCATCAAGTTATCAAAATATTACATTCTGAATTTTCCTCATTTAAGAGATCTTTTTCAGTTGGTGGCACATGTATTGCTGACAGAAATTTTGATTAGCAACTCATAAAACGAATGACGTAGACCGTTGATTAAAAAGTAAAATAGGATTTTTTTTTTTTTGCAGTTTCAGTGCAAAAGATGCACTTAAATTTTACAATCGTTTGGCTGTTATTCAGTGTGGAGTGCTTAGTGAATAACTTTTCATTAGTATCTTACAAAAGTGTTTTTCAGCTTTTGACAAGTCTTGATTTAGGTCACTATGTGTTTTTTGCGACCAATTTTCTAGAAATAGAAAAAATAAAACGGCACATTTACTCCATATCCTTTCATTGTATATTGTGCTTTGAATGACCCAGATTTGAAGATGAATGACCCAGATTTGAAGAAAGAATCAATGAGAAACCATCACAGACACATCCATTACAATAAAGACACTTAGATCACTTGTGAACTATTGTTAATACATGTAAATAGGAAATCTTAATGTGTCTACATAGGTCCCCTCTGAGGGTAAATGTTAACAGAATAAAACGAGACGTCATCAACATGTGACGATGTAATGCATCAGTGGACAGAGATTTAGAACAATGGCGTAGCTATTTGTCTCAATCTTATCTAGAATCACTGCTTGTTTCTGTTCTTTAGATAATATTCAGGTCCATATCAACATATTACGTAACAAATGTCACAAGAACAATATTGTATAACAAAGATAATCGATTTCGGAATGTTAAGGACATCATACAAGGGTACACTTTTGATGACATTTCATTTAATTAAGTAATCGAAGTAAGCGTAGTTGGGGAGATCAACTGTAACTCCTACATATTTCTGTATCACTGTCAAATATGTAACGTCCCACAACTGTGTGTATGTGGGACTTTCCCGAAAGAAAGTATGATCTATTGTAGGTGTTTCCTGTTATCTTTGTCTTTAATGACAATGATTTTAAGAGGTATTTATCTTTTGAACAACCGTAATTATTAAATAATTTCCAATTCCCATTTTATCTGAAACCACTACAAGAGATTGTTGCAGTAGCCCTTCAAAAGGTTTTCAGCAGAAATTTGTTTAGAAACTTTAGCATTATTTTGTGAGAGGTGACATTACAAACGTTTCTAATTGATCTTTGGACATTTTTTAATTGATTTGAACAAATAATTTGCACAATATGGCTTTGGGTTATCAAATAATGGTAATTTTCGGCCATTTTAGGTGTTGACGGCTATCTTTTGTTTGAACTCGATTATTTCAAATTCCCTGAAACAATTTCCAAAAAGGCAACACATAAAGGCATAGAATTAAACAAACTATATACTAGTATATAGTTTTTGCGTTTGTCCAACCACTGACCGATTCCATGGTAGCGTTGTTGATTTTAAAGCGGATTCCTAATATTCAATTAACATATGCAATAGACCACTTTCATGTTCATTTCTTATCCCGACTTTGGCTCCGTTTTTATAACGTTTTCCACAAAGGGAAGTAACCTACTGACCCGACAGTCAGGTTTACGGTTCCATTGTAAGGGAGAGCAGTAGATTTTAAATACATGGGTATCTATCACTGGACTAGGGGTAATATCTCGATTGTCTTTAAATAAATTATTTCAAGCTATTCGGGTACTTACCACAGTGAAAATCGTGACCGTTGCCAGAGAAAATATTTACTGACCGTCCTTTCCCTAATGAGACCGAAAACCAGAATGACGGGTGTTGGCGAGTGACGTCCCTTTGAAAAACATGCTAAATAAGCAGTCATCCCGTAAATATGAAATTCGTCTATTCGAAACACTTTTAATTTTTTTCCTGTTTCCATTGAAATTGTTAAACTGTATTGTGCAACTAGATTTGAAATTCTTTAAAGTTTGAGAAAGTTCACAAATTAGCTTTCTTTGAGTTTTACTGTAAACATTATTATGTACAAAGTTTGCATGGTGACATTTTGAAAATAAATAAACCATCTTTCACAACTTGATATTTGTAAATATGGTCATTCAGATGAGATGAATAGTCTTAGAAATTTGCCCCCCAAAGATAGATAATTGTCCAAAATTTCTGCCATTATTCTCTTTTTGCCGTTTTTGTGACAATGGTGGAATCTTTTGAAATTTGCAGTAACTTCGGTATTTTGTTATTTGTCACAACTAGATATTTTGAATTAAATTGAATTCAACTTATTTTATTGCTCAATATATACAGCAATGGGATTGAGCATAATGTATTACAACGATATATAAAGCCCTCTCTCTACTACATACAACATTCGATGATAAATGACAGCAAATGCACAAGAAATATAATTCAAAATATATAGAAACACACACACATACACATTCTAGCAACTAAGCAAAGCGATTCCTGTGTTTAATAAAACCATGAACAGCCTGAAAAACTAGACATTGATATTATGTTACTGCAAAGTATTGCTACAATTTTATTAGTGGTTTCTGAAATGGTCAGTCCAAACATATAAAGCGAAAAAAGAAGAAGTAATAGCTGCGTTAAAGTCGCCTAAACTTCCCTTACATCAGTATCCTGGTAAAGTTTCTCTGTACAACCTTTATGTAAAAATTTCATCCATTTTGGAACATTCCAATTTTCCGCATTTTTATTTTCTATGGCAAAAATGGACCTCTGTGGGCGGGATAGATCTTCTTGTGAAGTATAGATAGGATTCGAGCAATGATCCCCAGAATTTGTCCTGAGTAAAGCATTCAGAAGAGGAGCTAGCACAAACGGCGACTTAACTTTAGAGAATTTGATACTTTTCTGTGGTAAAATGTGTAATTGCCATTGTCTGTAGACTTATATCTACTAAAATGTTCTTTGTTCTTTTATAAAACACACATCTGCAACATTGTAATATAAAACAGTTCCATGTTGTTTACCATTTCTGGTGCACCTAAATAATTTCCTCTGACAGATACATAAACAAAGGTGTTTTCATATGTTGTGTCAGATCTGTCTGATGATTACAAACAAATTTCATGAATACACAATTTTATTTAATTATTTTCAGAAACGTATGTATTAAAATTACTGAAGAGAAGGTCGGTTAACTTTTGCCTGTCTCATTGTGCTAATTTTCTTTGACAACTACAGCGACGTCTGCAGATATAACCATATTTTGATTACACTGGAACAAATAAAAATAAAGAGATTTAATAACATTTTTAAACATTTAAAAAACCCCATTTGATTCGTAAATTATATTTCCAAAAGTTTTGGTTTTATATGCACTGAAGAGACACAAGTTGTCGAAATTGTAATATGCCGACAATAAATTTACAGTAACTTCGGATAATTTGTTATTTATACCCACTGGGCCGATGTCTCTGCTGGTTGACTTTTAGTCCCGAGGGTATTCACCAACCCAGTAACGAGTACTTCGATGCTTGGTCGAAAACAGATTTTATTTGGAAACTTTCAATATCTTAAGGGAGTACGATTGTCAGAAGTTGTTTAGAATTAGGGAGTATCTACCTCTTGCATAGCTAGGTCCTTACCCAATTTTGGTATTTAGATCCTATTGGTAATTTGATCTCTTTTAGTTCTTTACACATATTTCGATTTTAATATGGATTTCCATATGTTTGATTTGATCTGAAGTTGTTGAAATGGCCGTATGCAGAAACTAAATTCACAGTTACTTCGGTATTTTGTTAGTTTTTAATTATTTATTACAAACCGAAGTACAAAACGGAGCAGAAATGTCTATGTATAAAAACAGCTTATTGCAAAGTGAAACAAGAAGGACATGACAAAGGGAGACAAGTCACTAAATGACTTGCAACTGATTTTGACATTCATATCATATATGTTTTGATGTAGATTCTGGTGATTGATTGTTTGTTTGTTTTTTTTTGTCCATTTATCAAACCATAAGGATTTCAACGAAGTTCATGTTCATGCTTTTGTCAGTACTATCTTTTTCCTTGGAGTTAAGTATAATAGTGGGATTTTTGTTCTTCATAAAACGTGACTGAAAGTACGTTTGCTTTTTGAGGCGCTCCGCTTCCGTCTATGTATTTATCTCTCGCATTATTTATATGTCAATAAATCAAGATGTTCCTTCTCATTTTATATATAAAGAGTATCTTACGATTGCATTTGACTGTAACATCATCAATATGATTATCATTTTATATCATTGACTACTATTCATCAACGATAATTTGTAAAAATCACAGATAAACATCTCGTACAAATTAAATATTTGTAACTTTTTATCTTTCTTGTTGAGTTGTATTCTATATTTATTTCAAAGATGAAAGAGATATTATATGTTATTCGGGAATCTTCACAGGGGATACGGGTTCATATTCCCTGTCTGTGTTTTATATCCCCTGAGCCGTCAGGCGAAGGGGATATAGGGCACAGACAGGGAATATGAACCCGTATTCCCTGTGAAACCCGAATAACTTTTATATTCTGCTAGAAGTGCTGTAATTTTTCTATTCAAAGCGTAAATACAAATTGTGATTTAGCTACCACGGGGATACGGTCTCATATCCCCTGTCAAGGTAACCAATCAAATTGCAGGATTTACCTTGATATTTCACTTCAGCAGAATATAACTCAGTATTTACTACCATTTTGAAATACATGACAGTTAAAGTTAGAATCATTTGTTAAATTCAACAACTTTTCATCGAGATTTGTTTGAAAAATTATAAAAAAAACTAGAATGTCAATTGTTCCAAGAACAATTGATAGGTATTTTCCAAAGTTGCGTCATTATGTTCTCATTATTGATTGTCCTAACAAACTGGCTTATTCTTTTTTTTTTCTTTTATAAAACTATCATTTTAATCATTAAACAAACATTCTAAGCTTCATATGTATCTATTTTTGATAATTTAAACGTCAAGTACAGTCGTTTTCTTTGACTTTGACATTAACCTCATTCAAAGGTCAAGTCCTACTTAATACTTTTTTGAATGGAGAGTCCTCTTTATCTGCAAAGAAAGCTATTAATATAACACCTACATCATTCACAAAAAATGTGTTTTTGGTCTATCAACCCATAACAGTTGGTCTTATTATTTTGGACCCAAGGTAAGAAATGAAAAGAGATACACGTTTTCTTTGTCACATTTAATTAGCTATCTGTAACAGCTGTAGAGCTGCTTACAATTTCTAAGACAATTCTGTTTCTGAAAACAGATCGGATTAACAGGGTCAGTCTGATCAAAACCTGACAAGGCTGATAAATGGTACCAAGTATCAAAAGAAAGTAATATTTAAATTGTCTTTTTTTTGCGGTCGTATAATGGTATGGCGTTGGTGTCGGCGTTTTTGGGCAGCATTGGTTCTAGTAGACGGATTATTATCAAATTTTAGTATGATGTTTCTTGGCACATGCGTAAACTAAGATTTCGATTATAGATTTTTGGCCCCGCCCGTTTTGCAATAAAGGGTTAAAAAAAGGAGCAAAATTGTTTTTTTTTTTTACATAATCAACTCTAGAATCTCTAACGTAGTATTTACAGTTCTCGAGATAAATTTGGGCAAATCTAAAAAAAAAAGTTTGTATTTTTTGTCCAATTCTGATGTGGTTTCCATTGGACTCCTTATGAAAAATTAAGACAGCGCTCAACTATTCTAGGTTTTTGGTAACTTGTTTCTTTTCCCAAATATGAGGTCCGAATGGGGCCAAATTGAAAATTTGCAGATTACCTAAAATTTTCAATTTTCACCGGATTTTGATGGGAGTATTTTGTTTTTTTTTTAACCCATTGATATATGCTCACGGCAATATTCGACATATTTGGTGTAGGGGGTCAAAGGGGCCATGATTGCATTTTTTAAATAATGTGAAATTTCATTTTTGATCAGATTTCGATTGGATTTTTTTCTTTGGATTCCTCTTGTTGTAAGCTTTTGGTTGTATGACAAAAGATTTACCATAGCTCTTACCCTTTCCGCACTGTTAAGGGGCAAAGGGTTCAAAATAGTTTTTTGAAAATATGTAAAAAAAATATTGGACTATAATGGGATTGGTATCTCCGGATTCCTCTTATAGTAAGGTTTAAGATGCCTACTTCGACATACCTCTTATAATTTTCTGATCTATATAAGGCAAAAAGGGCTAATTTAATTTTTATTTTCCATAGTTTATGTCCAGCAAATTACTGGGTCAAGCCCTTTATTATGTCCATCTTATTATTGTCTCAAGCTGTTTAGTATGTCCACACTCATTTGAATTACACATGTTCAAATTGCAGTGGTCGACATGCTGCTTTCGTTTCATGCTGCGCTCGGCGTAGCATAGCCCTTTATTTCGTACTAAAATTACTGATTTTGCTTTGATACTGATTATGTTACATATTTAGATAAGATTGCTGAAACATTTTATTAAAATGTCATCTAATTATCTATCATTTCACAAAGTATATAATATAAATATAAATTTGTTAATAATTAGAATTGACAGCCATTTAAAACACATGTACATATACTTAGTAGTAACGAAAATATCAAGTAGTGTCATCATGACAAATATGATACTGCTACTGTTACAGAATTACAGAATTGATAAAAATAACTTATGAATCAGACATTTCTAATTAAGGTCTATCCGGTACAACGGATAGACATTATTGGGATTGTAAAATTGTAAAAAAAAAATTTCTTCTTTTCACAGAGGTGTCTAAGTGGGTAAGTGTAGGTCGATGAAATTTGGTGGGGTTTGTAGTTTCTGTTGAAGTTCTGATTGTATCCGTCTTGGGTCGTTTCGTTATCAGGGGAGGGAGTTATTTTAGAAAACTCCCTAAACATGTTTTGTGATATTATTCGGAAATGGTAATAAATAGGTAGTGAATTGTAATGGGAAAAATGTTTGTTAGGATATGACAGATATTTCTTTCATTTGGGCGAATGTTGGTGGATGGACCGTTTTCATGATAAGGGCTTGCAAAGTTTTGTTACTTTTCTTGGAGCAATTATTTGGGGAAATTTCGGAATGTGTAAGGTATTTGGGACCTATATCATTGTATTTAGTTGATATGTTTTACATTCAAAAATGTAGGGGTCAAAGGTTTATTGGTCACTTTAAAAGGGATGACATCAGTTCCTTAAAATAAAATGTCTACACAAATGCAGCTACTGATTTAAATGATAAATGATCTGCTTGTCAAATTATCTAAATTGTGGTTTCGTGTTAACTAGGTAAACTGAAACTTGATCAGCTGGGTGTCAAAAATGATATTTAACAGACGACAAAAGTAAAGCATGTGCACACTTTATTGTTTGACATACAA
>MJUU01050039.1:0-16768 GCA_002080025.1 Modiolus philippinarum
TTTACAAAATCACTGACTATAAATATGTTAATACAAGTTTTGGTAAGAGTGTAATTTTATCTGTCGAACATAATGGTGAAGTTTGGTGTCCTTCTCATCTCGCTGAAAAGATAGAAAACAAAGATACTCCTTTTTATGTAAGACCACTCGGGTTGAAACCATGTAAAAATAATAAAAAAAATTAATATCATGCTTATGATTTAGTATTTCCAAAGAAGAAAAAAACTAATGCTTAAGTAATGCTTAAGAAATTCTTAAGTAATGCTTAAGTAATTTTTTAGTAATGCTTAAGTAATGCTTAAGAAATGCTTAAGTTATAAAGCAAAAAAATAGCAATAAAAAGCAATGTTATTAGAAATACTAACAATTATAACAAACACTGCAGTATTATCATTAGTTGGTTATTTTGTATTTAGTTTTATAAAAATCAAAAATAAAATATATAAAATGAACGCTGAAGAATTTTTAAGTGAGCAAATCGTTGAAAACATAAATATTGATGATGATAAAGCGAGCGAAACTAGAGGTTCCCTTTTAGAAAAGAAACGTGAAAGATTATCAGCCGTTGTTGATGGTGGGGGTAGTAAACAATATCTGGGTAAAGAATTACAATTGTCAGAATCGATACAATGACACCAGAACAAATACATAAATTATATTGTAAATATGAGGCAAGATTAGGGGCTAGTATGACAAAGACATTAGGAAACTATTTTATTAATTTATATGTTATGGGTGTATCAAAGTATTTTAACGTTGTTAATCCACCAAATTTAATGCAAGACTTAGGGGAAGATCCTTTTATCAATCACGCTTTAACTAATGTGTGTTGTGAGCTGTACTATAGATATGGAATGTATCTTGCTCCCTTTACTGCAATGTTAACAACAGCAAGACATATTGATTTCCAAAAAAAAGACGAAAATAATGACATAAAAAATGACGAGTGAAAATTTTGAACAAGAAGAAAACAAAAAAGAAAACAAAGAAGAAATAAAAGAATCTAAAAAACCTCAACAAAAAAATCCAAAACGAGTAGCCGCTGGTAAGAAAGGTGTAGAAGCAAGAAAGCTAAAAGCTGAATTAAAAAGAAAAGAATCAGAAAAATTAAAAAAAGAAAACATTGAATTAAAACAAGCTGGTGGGCTTCAAGTAACAAAAGATAACGAAACTACAGATTCGTTTCATCATATATGTCCAACAAACAAACAAAATTGTAACAAAAATTACATATTACCACTATGTTTATCAATTGGAGTAGTAGGTGGATTGGGGTTGTTTTTTTTTATAAACAAAGAGAAAAAATTATTAGAGAAATCATGTTTGGTAAAGAAAAACCAAGAGAGCAAATCCCTTTAAAAAAACAAAAAAAAGAAATTAACCCGTTTGAAATTAATTAATTTTATTTTTTTAAAAATGGTTAAAATAGAAAAAATAGATGAAATGATAAACGAGTTACTTTTTTCAGAATTCTTATTAACAGCTATAAATAGTTTTTTTTTAAATTATGTGAATTATATGAAAAATTAAAAAAAAGAAGAATTAAAAAAAAATTAAAAATTTAAATATAAAAATGGATGAAATAGATTTAAATTTAATTATAAACACGTTAATTTTTTCAGCTAGTTTTTTTGTGCTATCGGAGTCATATAATAGAAAAATAAAAGAAGAATTAAAAAAAGAAATAGACATAGAATTATATATAAGAAAAAAAATAGAAGAAGAAAAAATAAAACATGATAAATTTGAAAAAGAAACGGAAGAATTATAAGAAGAATTCAAAAATAAGAACAGAAGTAGAAAAATAAAAATTTAATATATAAAAATGGCAACACCAAAAGACGGAAAACAAATAGCAAATATGTTATATCATGCTGGAGTGGAAACATTGTTAACAGTTGGATATGCAGAAATAGGTAAAAAGTATTTAGAAGGTCAGCACCAAAAGTAGATTTTAACATGAATGATATTTTTATGTTATCCATTGATATACTGCTTGCAATGGCAACAAAAGACATGTTGATTAAGCAAGGCATTATACCTGCTGATATTATGAAGTAATAAACAAACAAAATGATTTATTTTATTTTCTTAAAAAATGGCAAGTGTTTTAGCAATGATGCTTGGTGGGGCAATAACAAACGCTTTAGCATTTTCTGGTAGTAATTATTTATTTTCACACATGGGTAGTAACGCAAATGAAGAAAAATAAGACATGATAAAGCAATAGAAAAATTAGAAAAAGCAACAGAAGAATGGAAAAAAAGAAGAATTCAAAGATTAGATTTTATTAATGAACAATTAAAAAAAGAAAATCATGCTGTTCAAACTTTTGATGATGTTGATCAAGCTATGAGAGAATATTATAATGTTACTGGTAAACAATTAAATTTACCATCAAATTCAGTTTTAGATTTTAAATCAGAATTAAGTGATTTTTATACTCCATCAGAAGATCAGAAAAAAGAGAGATTGCATTTGTTATTGGTGGTATGGCATTGACTGGTTTTGTTGCTTGGAAATTAAAATAAATTAAAACCATAAGGTTGTGTATCTATTCCATTATCTAAGATATATCTCTTATCATCAAATGGAGTCATACTTATTTTATTTATTTAATTAACATATATTTCATGTTTATTAGAGTTTAATGTATACATTTTATTCATTTTAGGTTTATTATTAAATAGACAATCTTTATAATCATCAAATTTAATATCTTTCTTTATCGTAGTTTTTCCAATTCCTTTTAATTTCTTTTTTTCACTTAAATCTGTTAACGTATAAGAATATGCTTTACTTCTTAAAAAAACTATTTCATTCGTAATTTTTGAATTAAGTTCATCTTTAAATTTACCAATTACTTTTTTTATTTTTTCTGAATATAAAGGGTGATCTTTAGGATAATCCGATGTATCTAATTCATCTATTATTTCTTTTATATCTTCATAAATATCTTTAGTTTTAATACTTAATAATATAGAATCGGTATCGCTCGCAACTAATTCGTTCTTTTCCCATAATTTATTAACAACATTATAATAAAAGTTATACATTAATTGTTTTGAATAATCTAATATAGCCTGTCCTAAATAAATAGGTTTATTAAATTTAACAGAAGTAATATTATATTTAATTGCAACAAAGTTATCATTAAATATTATTGAGTCTTTAAAATTTGGTTTATTTATATATTCTTTTACTTCTTTCTTATCAGTAAGTAATTCAATCTTACTTCTTCCTCTGATGTTTTCCAATGTTTTCCCGTAGAAACTATTATTCATAAGTTTCCATAGATCTTTTTCAAAAGCAGATTTTGATTTAGTTCTTTGCTCAGTATTAAAATTAATATACTTTGCTAATCAATTTGAAATAGTTCTATATACTTTTTTTACTTTCATACCAAGTTTAATATATTCTTTCAATATTGAGTGATGAATAATATATTTCTTTTTATCATATAATGTTAAGAATAGTTTTTCTTCTTTACCTAATGGTTTATCTTTTAATAATTTTAATTGATAAGGAGATAAATCTTCTTTGTCTATTTTCATTTTTTCCGGTGCTAAAGGATATTTATATGTTTTCTTCTTACATTTATTTGTATATTCTAAGTCACATTCAATTAAACATCCTCTTCCTTTTGGAATATTTTTATAATAATCAGGATCCTTTTCCCATTTAAAATCTTTAGTTGGTAATTTCTGTGACATTGCCCAACCATATAAATTATTCGCATCAAGATATAGTAAATATTTTTCTAATAAGAAATCGTTTAAGTTTCCTCCATTCTTTAATAATTCTAAACATTCTTTCATTTCATTTTTATCTAATATTCTATTTCCATTATCATGGTGGTTAGGAGTATATTTATTAAATGCTTTCACGTGTCTTGGTCCTAGAACACCAGAAAATCCTCCTCTTATACCCTTTTCAAACATTAATAACATATCATAATCAGTTAATAATTCTAATTTTATTTTTGTATATTTTAAGCCACATTGCCATGTTAAACCAGGAGCAGAATAACAATAACATGGATCTATTTCATGATGTTCCAAAAAGATTTTTCTAAATTTTTCAAAAGCATCGGCTAAGATAAGAACATCTGTTTTAAGATATAAATTATGATAATCTAATAAATTTTACAATTATAATGTTCCCAAACTTTTTGTGCATGTTCATACTTTTTTTCTGTAATTGTTTTTTGTTTTAAATTTGAATAAAATTCTTTAATATCTGGAAGTTTTTTATCTTTAAATTTTTCTATAGAATCAATAAATTCATATGGATAAAATCCTTTTTGTTTTAGTAAATAAAAAATATTTCCATCAAACTCTTTTTCTAAAATAGGAAATTCATCCATTGATTTAGCAATATCTGATAAGCCTTTTAACATAAATCTATATGAATCTAGGAATCTTAATATTTTATAATTTGATCCATAATCTATAGAAATATATTCTTCTGAGTTTTTAGAAAGAGGTTTTACTTCATTATATTCATTTTCATTTTTCTTCAATCAATCAATAATAAAATGGAAGTCATAATTTGATCCGTTATGAAAAAATACAGGTATTAATTTCGTTGCTTTACCTTCTTTTGTGTTACACGACTGACAAGATGCTCCTCTATATTTACCTGAAAGATGATTATGTTCTCTTATTTTATTATTATTTTCTTTGAATTCTTTTTCACAAATATAACATTTAGTTGCTTCTTGAAATTTTTCTTCTTCATTCTTATTTAATTTGGGCTCTTTCTTCTCATTAAGGTAAATCTTATAATTTATTTGTTTAAATATTTGTATAACTTTTTTTACATATTTTTCTACTGCATCATTACCAATATAAGATAAGTATTGTGATTTAAATATTTCTGCATAATCCGAATAAACATAAATACCATAACTATTAGGTTTTTGTTTTCGTATTGGATTTGTATATGATTTATCTGGATTTGGTTGAGTTGTAGATATTGGAGTATTATCTGATTCAAAATCAGAATAGATAGCAAATGGTAGTTTATTTTTAAAATGATGATTTTGAAATTTAAGAATATTTTTTCCTGGTTCAGGCATTATGATTTTACAACATTCGTGATTATAACATGTTTCTTTATGTATTATTAGTGTTTCTTCTCTTTGATATCCTTTCATACAATTTCTGCATGTGAATAATATATGATTATTCTTATCATACTTGAAACTATCTAAATCTTTAATTAAACAATAATGAGTATTTCCATTATTTTCAATGTATAAGAGATCAACTACATTTTCACTTTCTACGTTTGAAGTTCTAACTGGTTCTAAAGATTCTTTTTTCGCTTGGTTTTTTAACTCAAATACATTTGTACTTAAATTATTTTGTTTCTCTACTTTCGAAATATCTTTAATTGCTACAGGATATTCAATTCCTTTCATGTTAATTTTATTTTCATATTCTTTATATTTAGATACTCTTTGTCTATATTAGCAGGATATAACTTTGCTAATATAGACCATAAGAAACATTTGTTGTCATTTTTATTTTGAACATTGATAATGTTTCTTGATTTAAATTGAAGAGGAATATAAGATGAAGCTTTTTGATAATCATATTTATTTATTGTTTTACTTTTACACTTTTAATATTTCTAAAAACAAAACCAGATCCTCTTTCTTGAAATTCATCTATCCAAGCTTTAAATTTATGTATTAAAGTTTTATAGAATTTAGATATATTATTTTGTGTTAGGATATACTAGTATTGAATAGGATGAAAATAATGACTTTCTATTATATCAAATGACATAGGAGTTGAAAATTCACTTGTTATTATTATTTTTATTTTCAAGGGAAATTGATTAATAACTAAATTATCTTTTAATAAGTTTATATATTTATCTATGTCATCTTCTTCTATATCATCAATATCGATTTCAGTAATAAGATCTTTAAATGATTTGATTTTTTTACTGACCATTTTTATAAAATAAATTTTTAATTATGATTTTTAATAATTTTATTTTTTAAATAATAATTCTTTTGATAATTATGATTTCTTTCTATAAATTCATTATAAGCTTGTTTATATTTTTCTTTATTTTTTTCTCGATGATTTCTTTTAACAAAGTATAAACATTGTTTACATTTTGCTTTTAATCCATCATATGCTTTAAAATCTTTATAATAATTATTATATGTTTATATTCATTACATTTTATACAGATTTTTTTTTTAGGAAAATAATTTTTATTTATTTAAAAATGGTGCTTACAAATCTAACAAATAAATTAGCAGATGAATTACATCGCAAAGTTGTAAGTGTTTTTCCTAAAAGACGTGTTTATGTTCATTCTGTTGATCAAACGTGGGCAGTTGATTTGGTAGATATGCAAAAATATTCAAAACAAAATAAACATTATAAATACTTATTAGCAGTTATAGATGTATTTAGTAAATATGGTTGGTTAATTCCATTGAAAAATAAAACAGGTGTAACAGTAAGTGAAGCATTTAAAACATTATTTAAAGAAAGAAAACCTTCCTTTGTGTGGTCAGATAAAGGATCTGAATTATATAATCGGCATTTAAAGGAAATTGTTAAAAGATAATAACATAAAAGTATGTTCAACCGAAAATGAAGAAAAAAGCAGTGTAGTGGAACGCTGGATAGGAACAATGAAACAACATATGTATAAATATTTTACTGCAAATCAATCATTTAAGTATTATGATGTGTTAGATAGATTAGTTAAAAATCATAATAATACGGTTCATTCTTCGATTAAAATGACGCCCGTTGAAGCGAGTAAATCTAAAAACAAATTAACCGTGTATAAAAATTTATATCCAGAAAAAGAAGAAAAAATTAACGAGCGAAAACCTAAATTCAAAGTTGGTGATCGTGTGAGGATAACAAAAAAGAAGGGTAAATTTGACAACTCGTTGGAGAAGAGAAATATTTGTAATTGAAAAAGTTTTAAATACAAATCCTGTTACTTATAAAATAAAAGATTTAAAAGATGAAAAAAATTATAGGTTCTTTTTATGAAGAAGAATTACAGATGACTAAGTTTTAGATTTTTTAATCACGTCCCTTAAATTTTTTTACTGTACTTTTGGATTTTTTTTTCTCACTTTTCCCTGTGTAAATCTTTTTTCTTTGATGTACTTCCCGGCTATTTTTTTTTTTACTGTGTTAGACCCGCACTAGAATTTTCCATTCGGTGTACTCCCGGGTAACTTTTTTTTTTGGGGGGGGGGTCTTTTTATGCCTATTTTTTTTTTGAGGGTCAAAAAAATAAAGGGTTTTTTGTGTTGTTTTTGCGTTTTCTGACGAAATTTATGTTATTTTAGGTCTTTTGAGGGTTTTTTAGGGGTCAAAATTTGTAGTAGTATTTGAAATGGGGTTGCGTTAGTTAAGCTCATTTCATATACTACTGGTGTTCATATTTGGTATATGACTTGCTTATGATGAGAGCTTTCTAGTGGTACCTTATTTGTAGACATTTTGACCTTGACCTTTCCCTGAGGGCAATTTTTGAAAAACTTTAACCTTGCCTCTAGAAGGAAGGCTTTTAGTGGTAGGGTGTTCATATTTGGTATGTAACTTCCTTATGATGGCAGCTTTCTTCTGGTACCATACTTTTAGACATGTTGACCTTGACCTTGCCCTGAGGGCAATTTTTTTAAAAACTTTAACTTTGCTTCTAGAATTAAGATGTTTAGTGGTAGGGTGTTCATATTTGTTATGTGACGTTCTTTTGATGAGAGCTTTCTAATGGTACCCTATTTATAGACATTTTGACGTTGACCTTGCCCTGAGGGCAATTTTTTAAAAACTTCAATTTTGCTTCTAGAATTAAGTTGTTTTGTGATAGGGTGTTTATATTTCATATGTGACCTTCTTGTGAAGAAAGCTTTCTTTCGAATTTATTGTGCATTGAGGTTACTGGAATCCCCGGCGAGCTATGTTGTCTTCTGACAACTCTTGTTTATCAATAAGTGATCAAAAGGGTTGATTTTTTCCGTAGTTTGTTTCCAGCTAATAACTGTATCAAGCTTCTTTTTGTGTCCATCTAATTATTGTGTCAAGCTCTTTACTGTGTCCACATTCACTTTGAACTACTTTTGTTGAAATTTCAGTGATCGACATGCTGCGGTCGTATCATGCTGCGCTCGGCGTAGCCCTTTATTTGCTAAATATTTCAATGTTAATCCACATATAAATGTGAATTAAGTGTTTGTATCTTAACAGAATTTCATTAGAATTGGACGTTGCTGCATGCAGTGTGCAGATATGGAACAAGCTGTTGGAATTTTCATTGTGGTTCCAACTTCGTTAAATTTCCTGAAAATATCAAAGACTGATTATTTTTTAAATTTTTGCGTATATTTTTGAAAATAAGGCAATTCTTTGATGCCAAGCATAATTTTGAACGCATAAGAAATAAAAAACAGGGTTGCAACATTGGTAAATTTCCTGGAACTGTCCAAGACATGCAATTTTTTGAAATTCTTCTTAGCAACCATGGTTTTTGAGTGAATTTGAAATAAACAAACATTTTTATGAATAAAATTGCAAACATTTTTAATTCCACTTTTTGGTAAATTTCCTGGAACTCTCTTAGACCAATTAATTTTTGGAATTCTACCTAGCAACCATACTTTTTTAAAAATATATTGATGAAAAAAGTAATTGTCAATAATGGAATTGCAAAAATATTTGATTCCAATTTTGGTAAATTTCCTGAAACTCTTCAAGACATGCAATTTTTTGAAATTCTTCTTAGCAACCATGGTTTTTGGGTGAATTTGAAATAAACAAACATTTTAATGAATAAAATTGCAAAAATGTTTTATTCCGATTTTTGGTAAATTTGCTGGAAATCTCTAAGACCAATTACTTTTTGGAATTCTACCTAGCAACCATACCTTTTTACAAATATATTGATGAAAACAGTAATTATCAATAATGAAATTGCAAAAATATTTTATTCTAATTTTGGTAAATTTCCTGAAACTCTTCAAGGTCTTTCAAAGTCATTTTCAATTCCTAAATTGCAAAAATAATTGATTCCTGAAACTCTAACAGACCAGTTATTTTTTGGAATACAGAAAGTATATAAACGTTAGTATAGTCCTGATTATAATGATACCTTACTGAGCAGGCGAGACACATGGTTCCGAGGAACCTTAAAAAAGTTTACAAATTTTTTGGTGATTTAGTAATAGAGGGTACATAGTTTGTCTGCACAACTCCTCCTACAATTTGTATGCTAGGAAGTTTTTATTTTTAGATAATTTGTACAATATATAGAAGATGAGCATTAGGGAAGGATTTTGATTTCGATGCATTTTTGGAAAAAAATACACATTATTGAACTTAGTCATTTATTGGATGAATTATTAATAAGGGGTACACAGATTGTCCGAACAACTCCTCCTACAGTTTGATGCTAGGAAGCTTTTATTTTGCAGTTCATTTGTGCCTATATTGAAGACTTGCATGTTGTATGTATTTTTGATTTTGTTCTTCTTTTTATACCCCCCCCCCCGCAAACAAAGTTTGGGGGGTATATAAGAATCACCCTGTCTGTCTGTCTGTCTGTCCGTCCGTCCGTCCGTCTGTCCGTTCGTCTGTCCATACTTCTCGTAAGCGCAACTCCTCTTGAACCACTTAAAGGATTTTGATGAAACTTTACACAAAGGAAGGACACTATATGGAGATGTGCATGAAGGAATATAATTATTGTCCAAAATCAGGAAGGGGAGATAATTGGACTTTGACTTTTCATTGATTCCCCATGTATGGGTTACCTCGTAAGTGCAACTCCTCTTAAACCATTAGAAATAATTTAATGAAACGTTACACAAAGTAAGAACACTATATGGAGATGTGCATGAAGGAATATAATTATTGTCTGAAACCAGGAAGGGGAGATAATCCGACTTTGACTTTTCGTTGATTCCCCATGTATGGGTTACCTTGTAAGCGCAACTCCTCTTAAACCACATGAAGGAATTTAATGAAACTTTACACAAAGGAAGAACACTATATGTAGATGTGTAAAATGTCAAATAGGCTGAAAAAGGGGGAATTTTATATTTGTCTGATTTCGACAGAGTATTTTCATTGGAACCCTTGTGAAAATTTCTTTCTTGAAGATTATATCATTGTGTCCATACTTGTATTGTGTCCACAATTGTACTGTGTCCACACCAACTTAATTTTGCACTTACCATATCGATTCAGGGTTCAATGAGCGGGGGGTATATTTGGCTGCCATTCAGCGACAGCTCTTGTTTTTTAAAAAAAAAAAATATTTTTTTTTTTTAGTAAAAGAGGGTACATTGTTTATCTGTGCAACCGAGAATAAAATGTGTTTAGCAGAGGCATGATATGTGTCTGACAGACACAAATTATTACTAAAAAATCCCAATTTGATTCAACATTACGCTGGGGCATGTCATCCTCTAGTTTTTTATACCCCCGCAAACAAAATTTGTGGGGGTATAAAGGAATCACCCCTGTCTGTCTGTCCGTCTGTCCACACTTCTCGTAAGTGCAACTCCTGCTAAACCACTGAAAGGAGTTGTTGAATCTTTACAAAAAGAAAGGACACTATAAGGAGATGTGCATGAAGGAATATAATTATTGTCTGAAACCAGGAAGGGGAGATAATTTGACTTCGAAGTTTTGTTGATTCCCTGTGTATGGGTTACCTCGTAAGCGCAACTCCTCTTAAACCACTTAAAGGATCTTGATGAAACTTTGCACAAAGAAAGGAATATGGAGATGTGCATGAAGGAATGTAATTATTGTACAAAACCAGGAAGGGGAGATAATTTGACCGTGACTTTTTTATTCTTTCTGCAATGATTTTTTTTTTCAAAGTAATAATTCAAAGCGTAGATGTTTTGAAATCAAGCTGTTGGAGAGACACACTTTTTTCATTGTGGTCCTCTTAAAAAGTTGTTTTTAACGTGTTGTAATGAAATTTCTCTAATGCTTTTGATTTTTGTCTAAAATGTCAAAGCGGCTAAAAAAAGGGTGAATTTTATATTTGTCCGATTTCGAAAGAGTATTTTCATTTGAACCCTTGTGAAAAGTTCTTTCTTGAAGATTATATCATTATGTCCACACTTATACTGTGTCCACACCTGTATTGTGTCCCCACCCACTTAGATTTGCACTTGCCATATGGATTCAGGGTTCAATGCGCGGGGGGTATATTTGGCTGCCATTCGGCGACAGCTCTTGTTATATGAAAAACTGAATTTTTTTAGCTAACCTGGCTATGCAAGGACAAGTTTTTGTCATCACTATGCATCCATTTTCTGTCCTTTGTCTGCCTATCCATGGTCTGACATTGTATGTCTTAAACTTTTCAGTCAAAGAGCTTCTGCTTTGAAACTACTGGGCCGCTTGGAACCAACTTGGGACAACAGTTCTTGGTTTATAACCTATAAAATTATATATGACAGGGCCGCACTCCACCCAAGATGGCTGAAGGCATGGACCATACTTTAACATTGGACCTGATGGGAAATGCATCTAAAGATGTTCTTGTCAGAAACTATTAGTCCAATTACAACCAAACTTGGTCACAATGGTCCTTAGACCGTTCCTTCAAAAAACGGTATACAGCAAGTCTGTACCTCATACATGATGGCCAAAGGCAGGAACAATAATTTATCATTAGACCTATGGGAAAAACAAATGTTTTTGACGAAGATCCACTTCAAAAACTATGAGTCCAATTCGATCAAACTTAATCACATTGTTCCTTTGATGTTCCCTTCTAAAAAAAAGCAACTGGCAAGATGGCAGCCAACAGGGAACATACTTTAGCATTGGACCTGATGGAAAACACATTTTAAGATTTTTTTTTCCCTTGAAACTACTAGTCAAATTAGAACCAAATCCTTAGATGTTCCCTTCCAAAAAAGGTATCCAGCAGGTCTGAACTTCATCCAACATAGCTGCCAGCTGGAAACAACAAGAGCTGTGGCCAAATGGCAGCCAGATATAACTCTGCTCATTGATCACTGAATCAATTTTTGTCACGCCCGCGACGAAAGTCGCAAAAGCGAGACATAGGCGTGCAAAGTATGACGGCGACGTCGAAGGCGACGGCGACGGCATTAACTTTTACTATAATACAGGATATTTTGAAAACCCTTTGATGTAGGAACATCATATTTGGTCCAGTGGTAGTACTAATCTAGTGCTACCTGACGGACATAAAATCATGTGACTTTGACCTCAATTGCACGGTCCAGTGACCCGATAAGTTTCTCTGATTAGATCCGTATCTCAATTACTGTAAGTGGTAGGTCATTGATATTTGGTATAAAGGTTGGTCTTAAGTAGTACATGTCAGTCTGGCATATGCCTTTTGTACTTGACCTCAATTTTACGGTCCAGTGACCACGTTAACTTTCTCTGGTTAGATCCATATCTCAATAACTATAAGTGGTAGGTCAATGATATTTTGTATATGGGTTGGTCTTGAGTAGTACATGTCAGTCTGGCATATGCCTTCTGTCCTTGACCTCAATTTCACGGTCTAGTGACAACGTTATGTTTCTCTGATTAGATCCATATCTCAATAACTATAAGCGGTAGGTCCATGATATTTGGTATATAGGTTGGTCTTGAAAAGTACATGTCAGTCTGGCATATGCCTTTTGTCCTTGACCTCAAGTTCACGGTCTAGTGACCATGTTAACTTTCTCTGATTAGATCCATATCTCAATAACTATAAGTGGTAGGTCAATGATATTTGGTATATAGGATGGTCTTGAGTAGTACATGTCAGTCGGGCATATGACTTTTGTCCTTGACCTCAATTTCACGTTCTAGTGACCACGTTAAGATTCTCTGATTAGATCCATATCTCAATAACTTTAAGTGGTAGATCAATGATATATGGTACATAGGTTGGTCTTGATAAGTACTTGTCAGTCTGGCATATGACTTTTGTCCTTGACCTCAATTTCACGGTCTAGTGACCACATTAAGTTTGTCTGATTAAGTCCATTTTTCAGTAACTATAGGTGGTAGGTCAATAATATTTATTATGTAGGTTGGTCTTCGGCATTACATGTCAGTCTGGCATATGACTTTTGTCCTTGACCTCAATTTTTACAGTCTAGTGACCATGTTAACTTTGTCTGTTAAGTCCATTTCTCAATAACTATAAGTGGCAGGTCCCTAATATTTATTATGTAGGTTGGTCTGCCAGTTTGGCATATGCATTTTGTCCTTGACCTCAATTTCATGGTCTAGTGAACAAAGTTGAGTGTTTCTGAATAGAATAGTTTCTCAATTACTGTAAGTGGTACAGTAATTATATTTGGCTTGTAGGTTGCTCTTGAAAGGTACATGACTGTTTTAGCGACAAGCAGGGACGGGCGAGACATCTATTAGGGTCCACTCTTGTTTAACTGTGAATTTTGGTGGGTGTTGTCACAATACAGGTGTGGACACAATACAAGTATTGATGCAATGATATCATCCTCAAGAAATAACTTTTCACAAGGGTTCCAATGAAAATATTCTGTTGAAATCATGCAACTTTTGTATTTTTGTATTTGAAAAATAAAATTCACCCTTTTTGACTCTCTGGCAGTTTACACAATATATCTTTCATCACTCTGATCTACAGCAGCAGTTGTTATAACAAAATCTGAGTCATAACTGATTGCATTACCAATTTGCTAAAATCTTGATCTGTTCATTCATGATTGAAGGGTCAAGGCCACCATCTGGATATATGCAATCAGGATGTACTCTTAAAGACACAACTGCATATCAAATATCAAGTGGATAGGATGAACAATAATAAACAATTCAAAAATTTCAAAGTCAATCATCTACATAAAACGACAGTGAAACTGATCTGTTTTGATGCTAATGCAATTGAAAACCAACTAGGGGTGACTTTTAAAAAATTAAAACATATGTCTCCCTTTCATATCACATTTTTACAAAAGATAATTCAGGAATGTTCCAAATACATTTGGAGCAAAAAAAGCAATAAAATCTTATCCTTACTACATATATAATGTTTATATGGGTGTCTTGGTAATATTTGAAAAGTTCTGCTAAGGAATGGTGTAACTTTACTGATTAAAATCAAAGGACAAGGTTACATAAAATAATAAAGGTCACTATAAAATAGGACCAACATCCTGAAAATCTTTAGACTAGGTTATATGATGAAAAAATTATGGCCAACACTTCATTAATGCAATTGGTTGATCCAAAAACCACAGATCAAGGTTACATGAAGGCCACTTAGGTACTTGACAAGTCATCTGATGATGACAGACCCAAATTTCTTAAGTCTAGGTCAAAATATAAAAAAAGTTCTACATTGGACTTCACAAAAGCAGTTATATGACCAAGGTCACAACAGGAAGGTTATTATGGTATGCAACATAGTTCCATGATGATACAACCACATGCTAAAATCTAGGCCAAAAGATGAAAAATTAACCTGGAGATAAAATCATTAGATAAAATCATTTGATATTAAAGGTCAAGGTCACATGAAGGCCATTATGGTTACAATACACCTCATGATGATACACCAACATGAAAAATATCATAAGTCTAAGTCAAAAGATGAAAAAGTTCTGTCCCAAAGGTAAAAAATTAAGTCATTTGACCTCCAGATCAAAGGTGAAGGTCACATGTACACCATTATGGTATGCCACACACCCTCTTATGATAATACACTAACATGCCAAATATCTCATAAGTCTTGGTCAACAGATGAAAAGATCTAGCCAGGATCTCAAAAATTAAGTCATTTAAGATTAAGGTCAAGGTCACATGAAAGCCATTACAGTACCCAACACACTGCCTCATGATGACACACCCAAATGCCAACTTTTTTTTGTCTAGGTCATACCAGAGGCTCCCAGGAGCCTGCATCGCGCACCTGGCTTTCAGTTGCCACAGTCAAGGTAACATTGTAAGTTATACAGTTGATCTTCTTCGTAGCTCAAACACCTCCAATATCCGGAACTGTTTTTAAATATTTTACGAAAGGATATGGAGTATGAACATGAGACATATGTTAACTCCAACTGCAATAATTTAAATGAGCTGTATGCCCATTTCGGACATTAATTCCTCATCAGCAGCACTAGAACCCAAACAAAGGAAATCCATAATTTCAAAAAATTTTAAAGTCTGATCATGTTTTACTATATTTCTTTGTTGGGCTTTTTTTTGACAAAAAACATTCTTGCTAAGGACCACTTTCGACTACAGTTTTGAAGTTGAAACGTCATTTTGAAACGTCAGCTTGAAATTAAAGAGACTACCGATACACCTACCTCAGCTTCGTATTTAGATCTTTTAATTTACATTGACGAAAATGGACGTTTGAAATCTAAGCTGTATGACAAACGTGATGATTTTAACTTCCCAATTGTGAACTTTCCCTTTCTGAGCAGCAATATACCTACCTCTCCAGCCTATGGAGTGTACATTTCACAGTTGATTCGTTACTGTCGGGCATGCAGTTTATACAGTGACTTTTTAGTTAGAGCAAAAACACTGTCCCAAAAGCTTCTTAGTCAGGGATTTGTTCAGCCTTTGTTACTTTCATCCCTTCAGAAATTCTATGGCCGTCACCATGACATCATTGACAGATATGACGTGTCTGTGTCCCAAATAAAAACGGACATTTTTAGCTAGATTTCACGTCTTCACGGATTTGACATAACCGGATTTGACTCAACCCCGGATTGACTCACTGATAGTGTGACGGGTGCCGCTAGCGGAGCAGGACATACTTACCCTTCCGGAGCACCTGATGTCACTCCCGGTTTTCATGGGAGTTCACACTATGAGTGCCTTAGTTCTTAATGTTATCTTTTTATTTCCGTATATTGTAGCTGTCTCACGTTCTAGTTTTGTCTTTGTTTTATCCGTTACCGTTTTTGCCATGTCTTTGGACTTCGATTTTGTAGGCATCGCTTCCCTTGTTCCTTCGGTATTCTACTGCCGTTGTTTGTAATACAATTTTCAACATCGGTTTTGAAGTGGCAACATCAATATCTACACATGGCCTTTAGCTAAAAATGAAAAATTTCTGGCAAAGACAGGCCAAAAGCTAAAACTTCAGTAATTTTACCTTAAGGTCAAAGGGTACCTGGCAAAATTCTCATGATGATACACCCACATGCCAAATTTCTTAAGTCTAGGTCAAAAGATGAAAAAGTTCTGGCCCAGACAGGCCAACAGCTAGAAGTTTAAGTAATTTGACCACAAGGTCAAAGGTCAAGGTCACATTAGGGTCACTATGGTATGTGCCACACCTTCATATGATGATACAACAGCATGCCAGTTAAAAAGTCTATGTCATAAGATGAAAAAGTTTTGGCACGGACAGGCCAACAGCTAAATTTTTCAGTAATTTTACCTCAATGTCAAAGGTTAAGGTCACATGAAGGTCACTATGGCATAAGACACACCTTCTCATGATGATACACCCACATGCCAAATATCTACAATCTAAGTCAAAAGATGAAAAAGTTCTAGCTTGGACAGCCAAACAGCTAAAATTTTCAGTAATCTGACCTCAAGGTCAAAGATCAAGGTCAAATGAAGGTCACTATGGTATGTGACACACCTTCTCATGATGATATACACACATACCAAAGTCTAGGTCAAAAGACAAAAAAGTTATGGGCCGATATCTGTTCCTGAACAGTGGGAGAAATTTGTTGCTTCTCTCTAGAGAGAATGTTGTTCTCAGC
>MJUU01050043.1:37784-49325 GCA_002080025.1 Modiolus philippinarum
TTTTTTATTTAAAGATAGTACTTGCTAATTCCTAATAACAAGTCATATCTTTTCACATCGACACATTTTATGTGAAATGTCAAAGTAGTATTTAAAGTATCGTTGTTTTGCAAAGATAAATTGACCCATTTTGCCTTTGAATTTAAACCTTTTTTAAAAAAAAAAAGAAAAAGTTTTTTTGCCTTTACTTTGATTGACCAACTAAAAGTGCGAAGGGTGGTGTATATACAGAGCAGGACAAGCTTACCCCTCTAGACTTCCCAGTGTGGCATTTTTAGGGTTAAAACTGTAAGTACCTAAATTTTTGTGTTACATTAGTGGAATTTGTGTGTTCTGCAGTTGTATGGTGTATTCAGTCGTTTGTCTTCTTTTGTTCTCGTTTTTGTCTGGTTTATGTAATCTTGTGCTTTATTTCTTCGGTATACTACTTGTCGTTTTTGTTGAATATTTAAAGTTTGGCAGTGACTGCAACAAGATTGTAATTAACAGTTGTAGATTGCATTTTGATGATACTCTCTAAATCCTGAAATTACATGTACATGGTCACATTGACAAGTTAAAACACAGAACATAACTTGGATGATTTACTTACTATTGTCGTGTGTATAATGTATACAGCCACATGTATTAATGATGTAACTTGAGTAACAATTCTTCAAACAAATTCTCCAAATTGATTGCACATACAATGTACCGTCACTATTTCTTTCTCTACAATATGTGTTCGATGTTGCCTCATGTGGTTTAGAGAGATACTCTATCTGGAAAATTATCATAAGAATACAGAAACAAGACAATTGAAAACACCTACAATGGCCGAAAACAGCAATTACATGAGCAAACTGCACCAAAAAAAAAAAACAATTATGAAGACAATCTTGAGACAAAGAATTTTTCATGTGATATAACTTTGCATGTACATATGAAAAAGAAAGGAAATGGGGTAAATGTCAAGGAGACAACATCCCATATCCAGGTTTAAACGACCCAAAACAAAGCATTTAGGGGTCACCATACGGTCTTCAACACAGTAAGGAACCTCACACTATATAGCAAGCCCTAAATGGCCCCAAAAGGATAAAAAGTGGATAAATCAATGGAAACAAACCACATCCAATAACCCAAATATCAACTAAAATTTTATAAGAAGACACGGACAAGTCAATCACCAACATATTCCTGACTTGGGACAGGCGCAAAAATTGCGGTTGGGTTAAACTCGTTTTCATGGATCCAAACCATCTCCCTATGTGTGGTGAATGGCTAAAAACAAATACACAAAAAGACTCACAGTAAAAATCAAACCAGAAAAAAGTCCAACTTATCAAGACGAGTGCCCTTACAATGAAGTACATAAAACATGAAGACAATACACACAGGTACTGTCCGGACAAATGCTCGCAGTTACTGTCAGCTAGCTAGGGACATAATTTCCGTTGACTATGATATCAAGCCTTCTTATATATGAAACTTCAATTGAAAAACTTCTAAATAGATTTGGTATAACAACATCATCAATTATGAAAGAAGAACATGATATTGTGCAATGCCAAATACTGCCAATATGAAAAATTGCTTAAATTTAGTTATGGTGTAAAGCATTTAGAAGATGATCAATATTTTTGCCAACAAAAACCAGCAGTCACGATTTAACAACAATGCTGTATTTATATCCTTTATGAATAAGTTTGTTCAACGGATTAATAAGTTTTGAAGGACAATTTTTGAATTTATGCGCTTTGTAAATGTTAGAAGTTTGGATGTGAAATGCCCTGATGTATAAGAGCCCTGCATGTAGAACCAAATTTTCTTAATAAGTCAATGTATCTATAATAAAATTTAGAGAATGATTGGTACATGTAAACGCCCATGTTCATGTACATGTAAACGCCTTAAATATTTAAGCTGATCGGAAAATCATGCTTCGCACGAAGAAACTGCAATGTCAGCTTCAAATCTGTTTCTCAAAATTGACAAAAAAAGGCAAAGATGCACAAAATTAGACTATAATTTATTTATGACAGCTGTGATGATTTCACAATCCCTATTTTCAATTTTTCACACCTGAGAAGTACGGCCCTTTTATCCTTCAATACGGTTTAAATTTATCTCAATTAATACAAAATACCATTCTCCACCCATACGAGCAATTTTGATGACTAACAAGAGTATTTCTCCTTCACGAAAATCAGTAGAAATCCCTACAGAGTGTAAGCTTTAAACTAATTATGTCACCCCAGACTTTGTCGGGGTGACATGTTGTTATTCTACGTTTCTACAATTATTCTTTTTCTTCTTCTTCTTCTAATGATTTTTGTCCGATCGATTATTTTTAAATGGCTGGGTGTAATTTAATGAAACTTGGCATGAAGTTAGCTCAATATAAGGAGATGATGTTTTTACCAAAAAAAATCAAAATGGCCGCCATTTCCAAGATGGCCGACAAAATACGTCAAAATTTCAACAATGTCCGATTTCAACGAAAATTGATTTCTAGGTAGATTTTGACGCTGCGAATGAGATGGAATCATCGAATGGGGAGTCTGGCGTGACATCGGCTATTGCTTGCAATTGCAAATCTAGTTAGTATTGCAATTTTAGAATAAGTTCACAAACTGCTGTTATTTAACAAAGTATTTCTGATTTTAATTTGGATCTCAAATGTTTTTGGTTATCATATTACAAATTTTGCGTTTATTGTCTTCCATTTTTTTTTTATTTGATCTTTACTGAAAATACATAAGTTGCCGAACTTGCCAGATGCAGAAAATACATTTACAGTTAGTTCGTTTTTTTTTTATTTTGGAGCACTCTCTTTGGTCGGTTGGTGATGCCGTTAATTTCGGTCGTGTTTTTCAACAGTGTTAATATTTTCGGGTTTACTGCAGTCTTTTGATCTTCATAATTATGTTCCTACCTTGCAGTTAAAAACTTTTGCAAGTAATTATTAATATAAATTGATTCGCAGCATTATTTTTAGCCAGTTAATATTTGTTCACTAATTTCTTATGCATCCAAAAGATATTTCAGACTTTAAAATTAATAAATACAGAAGTGACGCCAACATTTCTTTTTATCCACATTTAGAAAATTTTAAACCTAGCGAAAATTATATCGACTTCAAATTTGAACTTACTTCATTTTTTTCTATTGCTGCAAATATCTCCTGTCCTGGTTTTACAAAATAACCACTGTGGCCTCTGAATGCCGGGTCGTCCTTTGGATCATGTACAATGAACTGCAAAAATGTGTGTCAAACATTAAAATTTGAAATAACAGAATAATCCACCACACACAGTTTCAAAATACACAGTACCTAAAATCCATTTTCACAAAAAGTCACTTTTTCTTTCTAGATTTTAGGCTAGGTATAAACGGAGAGCACTAAGGATTACACTATTTATACCAAGCATTCAACTTTGGAGTGTATCTGCGTTCGCCGTTGAAGTTGCCAGCCCTAAGTTTTCGATTGAATGATTATTTTTGATCGTACATATATGTAGAAAAGCGGTGAAATCACTCTAAAACTTAAGCCGTTTATATTAGTTTGCCAGTGATCTGCGTAGAGTTTTATATCAAACATATATACAAATGTACATGCACAATGCAAGATGTTCTATGATTGAGGTATATGAAATATTAACAGGAAAATATGACGAGCAAGTAACAACTTCAATAACACCTTGCAGAGAAACTAGTACTAGAGGACATAAAGTGAAGATCAAGACTTGAAGTAAGGCGAAGTTCATTCATACAAGAATAGTTTAAATTTGGAACGACTTACCACCTTCAGTTGTAAATGCAACAACTATGAATACGTTCGAAAACAGATAAATTCTGGAACAACCAAGAGAGACTTTACAACTATAATTCTGGGTAAAAACCAAAGGACATGACCAAAGTAAGAGAAGAATAGACACGGAGCTGACATTAGAGGACACGGAAGGTGACCTACAGTCAGAGTGAGGATCTAATTAGGTAATCTAAGGTAACACACATATGATTGCTATAAGGTGACATGAATTTTGCATAGAAGAGACTACAATGTGACTAGATAGTTTGAAGGACCATAATTGCAATTATATTTAATTGAAAATAATGTGCTTTGCTGAAAGTTTGCATATGTTGCAAAGTTGCCAACGTTTACTGATCTTATTGAATTGAAATCTAAAAATCATTAGTTGATATTTTGACACGTCAGCTGTTTCGTTAAGTTTTTAGACAGGGAAGACTTGTTACTGTGTTCAAATATTCAAAGTAATATCATGAACATAATTTGGGGTGCCTGCGTTGAATGTCTCTAACAGTTTGTCCCAATTAATTGCTAATTCGTTGTTTTTACCTTGCTGACGCATACGATGTCATTCCCCAAGGGTCCATATGACATGTTCATCTAGTTTATCATGACTGTATTGGTTAAATCGATAATTAGGCCAGAATTTTGGAACACCACGGTTCCTTGCTCTTTCTAACTGGTGCTAACAATTTGTCAAGACTTTTTAAGTTAATGACCAGACATTTTCAAAACATAGTCGGCAAATCTAGAATTACTAAATGCAGTTATGATTGTGGCCGGGAACGAGTGACCAGTATATAAAAAATTCGAAAAGGTTCCACGGAACCTAATGTCACTGCATTGTCATTATAATTTGGCCTATTTTCAGACGAGGCTCCTAAGTAGAATTCCATGAAATAACTGGTCTTTGAGAATTGCAAGAAATATACCAAAATTAGAATCAAATATTTTTATACAGTGACTGTTTTCAATGAAGTGTAGGCAAAAAAGTACGGTTGCTAATGAGAATTCTAAAAACTAATGGTCTTTCATCAAATTTACCAAAACTGGAATTAAAGATTTTTGCAATCTTGCTATTGAAATAAAATATTAACACTGTGAGGAATTTCTTAGCCAGAGATAATTTTCTAACCATTTTCTAGCTTCTGTCCAAATTTCAAATGATTCCTTATAGATTTGATGAAGATATTGATGTTTAGAAAACTTTAACCACAGGGTTAAAATAAATTCTTTGCTTAAATAAACGAAGTCCGAATAGGAAAAAATACGGAAAAACTATAAAAAAAAAATAAATAAATAAAATGAAAATTTTCATCTAGAGATAATTTTCTGACCATTTTCTTGCTTCTGCCCAAATTTCAGGTGATCCTTTAAAGATCCGATGAAGATATTTTTAACCACAGGGTTAAATAAATGTTGATGACGCCGACACCGCCGACGGCGCCGACGCCGACGACGGACGATGGAATTTTGGATAGCTATGTCTCGCTTTCGCTACTTTCGTCGCAGGCGAGACAAAAACTGAATGTCACTTTAAAAAAATGATTACAAATACACCGAATATATTACTATATTGATTGTACATATAATGCGTAATAAAGCAATAGCGACTGACTCATAGACACAAATATTTGATGCTTATGATGTTAGACGACTGAGATTTGGCAAGCATTCGTTACTATCGGTTTCATCTGCCTTTTAAGTCATACTATCCTTATGGGTTTTATGAGTCTTGTATTATTGTTAAACATTAAACCCTTTTTTCAATGATGATGGAAAGAATATGGAGTAAATCACATGAAATAAAGTGTCTACAAAAACATGGTGAATACGAGAAAAGAAACAACGCTTTTATTGTTGCTAATGAAGTCACCATGAGGCCCCAACAATGAGCTTTGCTCATACCTCATAGTAAGTTCAAGACTGCCCCTAACACCGATTTGAGTGGAATTCTTAGCTAAATGTCGAACAACGCTACATCCATGTCTTATATGGTCATGGATGCGGAATTGTCACCAAACATTCATTGGTAAAGTGCTCTTACTATCACTGTCATCCGTTGCCCAACAAAAGCACTATTATCATAAGCTAGTGGACGATTAAAAGATATAGAAAAATCAAGTCGTTTATGAGAAAATTTTGCATAATAAGATAGTGAGATGTGGGCACTTTAAACTTTAAAGCATTTGTATTTTTGTCAGATGATGACGATGGAATTCGATACCCCTATCAATTAAAAAGAATTGACACAAGATACCACACATGTAAACCAAGTGCAGTAGGATCATCCCTCAGAGATTGCAAGTTAATTGTAGACAGTTATCTTTGGAAATGTTAGAAATAATGCTATGACGCTGTGAAAGTAGTGGAGATTCATTCTTTAGCTGCCATTTAAGTTTTGTGTTCAATATAGCATTAGCTGCCATGAATTCAGTGTCATGCACTTTGTCTATCTGACGCTCAACATCCTTGCGATTAGCCCTGATATTATTGTTTAGATGTGCACTTTGTATATTCGTTTGACATTTGTACATGTAATATCCGTTATTGTTTTACCTCTTGCATAACTAGTGAACCATTGTCAAATTGTGAACTTTTTTTATAAATATATTTTTGAAGTGAGGGATTATTTTTCCTTTGCTTTTTGCAGATTTTAAGGGAATGTAAAAAGATTAAGTACTAAATTTGTTTCGTCTTATTTTCAATAGATAAGAAATCTTTTTTTTTTATTTTATATTTCAATTACCGATCATAACTAGAATAGAAATACGGATAACGTTCTTAAAAACTATTAACACTTGTATTTTCGTTTGTTGAATTCTTAAGTTTTTTTTTCAATTTCTATCGTGTCTTTGGAAATTCATTAACTTGAATCATTGAGTTTAGGTAATTCATTTATACACTGTTTCTAGACTATTGTCTAGAGGCGTTAGTGGAGCTGACTGGCTAGACAATCAGGGGCGGTTTAGACTAAAGGGGGTTTACATGGCATGATTTTGTTAGGCATTACTTGACATACATAACAAAGAATGCCATGTAAACAGCTTCAGTCACAGTAATATGAAACATGTATAACTGACATACCGATTAGAACTTGTTCTATCCCACATGTCAAGTCATGGCATTTTTACCATTGAAATCAAAGATAAACATTTTGTATTCTTTTGATACACTGATATTCCGAAATATTTGAAAGTTCTTGAAACCATGAGGATCTTTTTCTGGCAAATTCTTTACCTAAACACGTAGAGCTCTTTTTTTGCAACTTTGAATCCAGGTTTTTACCATTTTTCCGTACATGATTTTTTTCTTTGTATTGAATTAAGAGCAATTAAAGGCAATAAGCACCTAAAACACCAATTCATCCTGGTCTTACATGTTGTATAACAAATGAAATAAAGTAGTTGAAAAGCATTGTTATGTCGTGTAAACATGCATGACATGCATGAAAATATCATACATAATTTTAAAGACCACGTAAACCCCCTTAAAAGATTGTTCGAAAAGAATTAAAATTGAAGTACATGTATGTATGCAATAGGGTAATTTATAGGGAGTTGTTTGCAAAGAACGGGTGACCCCTTAGTTAAATTTGACATCGCCTTAATAAAAGCATTTATCAATAAAACGAAAAGAAGTCAACATAATAAAATACAGGTTTCATAATTCGTTATAAAATACAAACTTTCCCTTTCACAATAGAGGCGGTGGTTTAACTAACCATTTGTTTTCAAATGCCTGACCAAGTCAGAACTTTTGCTGTCAATAATTTTTACCTTTGGTTTTCCATCATTTTTGTCGTTTTGCCTGTTGGACTTTGGCTTTCGACAATGCTTTTCGGTAATTTTGCTATTACTTCAATACACAACTCCAGGCGACACCGGATGTTTTAACAGGGTAAGCGTCTTCTACTATGGCTGTGAGAAATGACACCACTCACATATAAAAAAACAAAATTTTTCTATCACACCTATGTTTCAGAAGGTAATTTAATTTAATTTCATTACCTGAACACCTTCTCCAAGCCAGCTTCCATAGAAATCATTTTTGTGATCAACAAATAGCATCAAATTCAAATTAAACCATGCACCAGTTTGAGACGTCTTTAAAATTTTATTTGGATTTGTTGTAAAGCAGGGGCCAGTCGGAAATACAACAACATTGAAATATTGACTGATATCAAGTGGTTGAACATCAAAGGTTGCCGCGTAAATGAAACTGTTGAACAATTTCTTGTTTTCACCTAGTATGTCTTCCATGGTTCTGTTACGGAAAAATCCTTCCTGTTCATAAAATGGATCACTCCAATTAATATTTTCAGAATGCATATAAAACTGACTTTTACCTAAAAAGAAATTATCTATTCTGGAATCGTTCTTTATTGCACTTTTGTTCAGTGTTTGCAGATTACAACCTGTTATGGCAGGAAACTCAAGCTCGTTAACTGGTTGTGTGTACATAGAATACATGGTTGGATATTCATAGTAGTTCTGAAGTTCTTTTATGACGGAATACATAAGGAAAGTCGCTGAAGCCAAAATTATACACAGCCATAAAATACTGCAAAGATATAGCACAGCGATAAAATACTGCAAAGATTTAGCACAGCCATAAAATACTGCAAAGATATAGCACAGCCATAAAATACTGCAAAGTTATAGCACAGAAAAAAAAACGTGATCTACCATATTTAATATTATGATAAATGACCAATATGTAAAACAAACCTTATAGATATCAGTGATACGGGATTTTTTTTTAGATTATTGATGTCACAACAGATACACATATACATATGGGAAGTGGTTATAATAAAACAATAGAAATTGAGCTCTCATTTAAATGAGGTAGAAATGTTACTTTTTGGATTGTTTACCATAAAATTGAAAAGTAATTTCCATTGAAAAAAAAATACTAATATTTTTCATTCCCACATTTTGAATTTATATTAAAACAACGTAGATTTTCGCAGGAAAAGGTATAGTTGCACATATATTGCATAAATTGGCATAAAAGATCAATTTAGTTTCTAACTTGCAAAGTGGATCCCCAAAAAGGCCATCTTTTGATTTTGACCAAAGTATGTGTACGGATTGCCAATATCCTTGTTAATCCATGTGCAAATTTTTATATCCTTTGTAGCGTTTCTCTAGAATAAAATTTAATATCTATCTAATTTTTATTTCCTATACATTCTTTCAGAGATTTCTTTTCGAAAACAGCTTTGTATGAAAATAAAACTACCAATAAATTACTCCAAAAGAATACCAAATGGCAACCACCCTTATATTACATTTCGAATACTAATTAAAACGTGTCCGAAAATCCTGAAATAAAAAAAAATGAAAATACTAAAAGTAATACATGCTCCTTTAATTGCCCCATATATTTATTTCACAGTGGCCAAAATCACTTGCGAGCTAAAAAAATAATGGAAAGTCCATTTTCTCCTTATTTAAAAACTTGTCTCAGGGTTAGAAAATGACAATAACTAATCAGTTACCTATCAGATCTTTCAAAACATATGCCTCACTGACCGTGTGACGGGTGCTGTATACAGAGCAGGACATGCTTACCCCTCCGCAGCACCTGATGTCACTCTTGTTTTTGAGAGTTCACACTGTTAGTGCTTTAGTTTTTTGAAAAAAGTGGATTCTGAAAATTTATTTTGTTCACATGCATCAACAAAATGTTTTTTTTTCAAATTTAACATTATTTTTTGGGGCAGAAGGCCTCTCTCATAAAATTTCTTTTCGTCATTTTGGCAGCCAAAAAAAATTTTTTTCACATAAAATCAGCTCCAAAATATTTTTTTGGGAAAAAAAACCATAGCCCCCTCCCACTTTCAAGTTAAAAGGTCGGTCCCTTACAATCGACTTGATGAGTACCCTGTGTTTGTTTCTATGTTGTTATCGTCCACTAGCTTGAGACACTAACTGCTTTTCGTCAGGCAACGGATGCCAGTGATTGTAGGAGCATTCTGCCAGTTCAATTTATGTTTGTTGACGATTCCTCATCGTTGACCAGAAAATTACTTGGGTATAGGGTTGTTCGACATTAAGCAAACAATTACGTTCAAACCAGTGGTTATGAGGTGTAAGCAAATCTCATTGTTGAAGGCCTCAAGGAGACTTTAAGAGAAAGAACAATAATAAAAGCGTTGTTACCATGTATTTATAGAGACTTTGTCTCACATGCATTTACTCACTATCCCTTCATTGTAAATGATATACCAATTATTCTAATTATTAAAACTGTAATTATGAAAGGAAAAAACAATTGTAAAAAGTTGTCATCATATTAATATTTGTTAATAAAAATGAAAGTTGAGGTTTATCAAACCCTGTGTCATAAATGGATTCTAACAAACCAGAAAAATTAGAAATCACCTAGTTGTAACTTGAAAATCATTACAAAAAGATGTGACCTTGATAATACCAAAACAAAATGTGATCATCGAAGTCAGGGGTCATGTGGTATCTTCGTAAACTGGTTTGTACAGACCAATATATATAAATATGAACTAAGAGTGTACAACATAGTAACATGTAAAAATCCCAGCTTGCTGGAGAAAATTGACAAATAGCGATTTTTGTAACCATGGTAACGAAAGTAATCCCCATAACTTTTTAAAATTATTTTAACAAGAAAAGGTAAGTTTAAAAAATGGAGTATTTATTGTCATTACAACCACCCGCAAAGCAAATATATTCAGGGTTCAAATGTTAAAAATGACAATTTTGCACAGAAAGCTGACTGTTGCCATTGCAACGATATTTAAAAAAGTTTCCTACATTTATGTGGTAGTATGAAACAAATATTAAGAAATTTTATTACGTGTGCCAAAAATTTAAAGTTTAAGTGCATAGAGAGAATGGCTATTTTAATATTGAACACTATGGAGCAAAGTGAAGTTAAATATATTTATTTATTTTTGCAGCGCTCCATGTTAATCATTTTTCGTTAATTAAATCTAGTAAAATAGATTTCATGTGGAAAGAGTTATAATTATTCAAGATCATAGATAGTTTGTTTTTTAGGGGAAGTATAATGTTAATTAAGTATGTAAGGAATCCATTCATTTCTGCTTTTTATTAAATACGAACTGGTGTATTATGGAGTTTTCACCATTACAGCATTACATTTTATATTTTCAATTATTCAAGGGCAATTATTTTTCCATTGTCAAACAAATCATTTATTGATTTATTGCATGATGAGAATAATATCATGAAGATTATGAGAAAAAAAAGAAAAAAACAACAGGAAAGGGGATTTACAGTCCCTGTAATACAATTGTAGGTTTGATCAATTCTAAAAATTAGGTATGTGAATGGTGAATACATCGGCAAACGAATACCGAAGCAAGAACGAGGAAAGGGGAAATTCTAAAATCATTAAATCCAAAATCACGGAAATTCACAGACACACGAATTGAGACAGTATGACAAAGACAAAACAAATAAACAAAAAAGAACAAGAACGTCTCAAAACTAAAGCACTAGCAGTGTGAACCCCTATAAAAACTGAGGTATCATCAGGTGCTCCGGAAGGGTAAGCATGATCTGCTCCACGCATGGCACCCGTCACAATAATATAATAATAAAAGGATGGAGTAAATGCACATGGGACAAAGCCTCTACAAATACATGGTAAAAAACAAACAAAGGAACAACGCTTTAATTGTTGTTCTTCATCCTGAAGTCCCCATGAGGCCTTCAACAATGAGCTTTGCTCATACCTCA
>MJUU01050043.1:53364-72025 GCA_002080025.1 Modiolus philippinarum
TGTGTATTTATTTTTAGCCATTCACCACACATAGGGGGAGGGTTTGGATCAAAGAAAACGAGATTAACCCCATCGCAATTTTTGCGCCTGTCCCAATTCCTTGTCTTCTTATAAAATTTTAGTTTCTTGATATTTTGGTTATTGAATGTGGTTTGTTTCCATTGATTTATTCACTTTTTTACCCTTTTAGGGCCATTTAGGGCTTGGTCGCACTACTTCCGTAGTGCGACAGTATTTTACCAGCAGACTTGATTCCTTGAGCTAGCCGGCAGTTTAGCGGCGAGCACTCTTTGACCCTTCTTTCAAAATTACGTTTTGTTATATGCAGTTTCTGTTCCAAGATAGTGGCCATTGAGTTAGTAGTCTACCTGTATTGGGCTTTATTCGCATGTTAATTATGGACATGGGATAGAAAAAGGGGAGGTTTGGGTACCCATAAACCGGTTTAACCCTACCACTGGCTTTTGCTAGTGCCGGTTCCAAGTCCGGCTATCCTGAGTTCCTATCGTTATTTATGTTTGTCTCTTGTTTTCATTATTGCTTTTCTGGTGCAGTTTTCTTGTAAATTGTTTCTTGTAAATTGTGGCATGTGATTGTAGTTCCTGGCCATTGTAGGTGTTTGCTGGTATCCTGTTTTTTGTAATTGCTATGTGGTGTGAGGTTCCTCATTGTGTTGAAAGCCGTACGGCGACCCATAGATGCTTTGTTTTGGGTCGTTTTAACCTTGATATGGGATGTTGTCTCCTTGACATTTACCCCATTTCATGCATACTCATTTGAATTCCGTCAATTTGATAGGTGAACACCGATCACGTGGCATATCAATGTGAAGTTGCAATTCCCATGAACACATTTGACCACATGTTCACGTGGCGGATTAATTTATAAAAATAGAATCCCAATGTACATGATTTTCTTTCCTGTAAATAAATTATGTTTATGTATATTTCGGTTAGAATGTAATAATAAGAATTGAATGCATTATTTTGAAGAAATAGGGATTATGAATTGACCGGGCGCACATTTTTAACATGAAGCGCGGTAGCTACCGCGCTTCATTAAAAATGTGCTTCGGTCAACACTTTCATACACCAATGAAACTTCAAAATAATGCATGCAATTCTTAAATGTTAAGGTGAATTTGTGGATACAAACTGAAAGATAACAAAGATGATACGCCCACTATTTAAGGAATCTAAGGATTATAAATGATATTGAAAACGGGTGGTATTGCAACCCCCTAAATCATAATTCTTTGCTGACCATCAGATAAATTGTAAATGGAAACTTCACATTCTATCGGGCTTTAACACTAGACATCACTATCTAACGAGTCATTTACAGGTTTGAATGAAATAACAAAATACCGAAGTTACTGTGAATTTAGGTTCTGCATTAGCGCATTTTGTCTCCTCAGCGCAAATAAAATCTAAACGTTTGGAAGACCATAAACTCAAAGCTGTTTAAGAACTGACAGAGAACAAATAACCAACATGATCTAAATATAAAGCCAAAATCAGCTAAGGATAGAGCTTTGTATGAGGGAGATACTCCTTAGTTTTCAACAAACTTTACAAAAATTTATATATTGTAAGTTTCCAAATACAATCGGCTTTCGGGTCAGCACCGAAGTACTGAAAGTGAAGGCACTGCAAGATTGAAGTTGAGGTGTCAATAAAATGTAAGATGATATAGTTATCCAATAGTTTTTTCTTTTCTAGGACAAAATTTGAAATTGACACCACTCGTCAATTTTTGAAGTAGAAAGGTCTTGAATTTCAATTTCAAACGGAAATTCACAGGCCAACAGTGTAAGGTCTTTAGATAAATGAAGAGAATTTTAATAGTAATCAGTTGGTCGTGCATATCGCGATTTGATGGTTAATTATGGTGCTGAATGAATGGGAGCCTATACAAAAAGCAGCACAGAGCTTACAGACATCAAAGGAAAGATATACATACCTGTGCATCGACCCGCATTCATAATTGATCATCGCGTTACAATGCATTTCTTAGTTTGATCGCGATGTGTGATATTGGTGCCACAGCATGACAGACATTTGTGATGGTCGTGTGGTGTTGAAACTGCAGGGCTTAAATAACATAATTTGGATAGGTGTCTCGTATGGGACCATGATTTGAAGATGGTTTAGGTAATAACATCGGTAGATTACGATGACAAAAGTTGTCCTAAGGGAAACATACAAATGGGTGGATCGATTCAACTCCCGAGTCATTTTGTCAGCTTCACAACAGATGGGTTACATAGGTTAAGAAGGCAAACCAGAGGGCATTAACTGAAAATAAGTGCTTTATTGTAGGACTGAGTTTTGACCCGTAATGTACGTTGCACCAGAGGAGACTTAATTTGACAATTTTCTACGTCGGGCTGAGGGCCATGGCTTCCACTTTACCAAATGACGACTGAAACTATGCCACAGAAAACTTCCAAAGTTGGTTAGGACAGAACTTTGACCATTTTGTGTGAAGTCCATACAAGAAGTGACTACCTAGGCAATACACAAGGGAAGAGCTTAGAAATTAGATGTCATAAGGCCAAACGACGGCGACAATCACTAGACTAAGGAAAACAAATTACAAATCGGTTGATGGATTGGTCTCCCTTCTGATCACTGGTGTCAGCTTCAAAAGAGGTGACCAACCAATACATTTCGCCAAGCCAACCAGAGGGTAATTACTGCCATTTATTCAAGGAACGAAAAAAACTTTGCAGTAATGTATTTTTGCGGGTACTTGTATTTCAAAATTGGTGCCAAATGATGTCTAGGGTTGATTGTTTAGATGGCATAAGAGGTGATCCACACACACTGGCAACTCTTACTTGATTGCATCTTGTTTTATTTCATTGATATTTTCATACTGTACTTTGTAAATTTAACACTATGGAATGGAACAATAAACACAAATTGTAGGGTCATGATCTTTTAATGTTATATGAATTTAGATATCGTTTAAACAGTAAAATAATACAAACATCAGCTATTATTAATAAAATCAGGGATAATACAAGGAAAAGAAGATTAGGATTTCCGTATGATGTATTACCGCTTGTAATCTCATAATGGACAGCGTTAATCTGCATTACTTGTGTACATGTCGCAGCGACATGAAATAACTGATGACTCTGCCCTACTATATCAAAGGTACCGGGAAACAAATATTCGGGTAGGTGGCATCCATACGATACTGCTTGGAGAAGAAAAAGAAGATATATCAAGTTATAGTTTAAAATGGATGTTGAATTACTTAGGTCTCCTCTAAGGTAAAACCAGTATTTACGGGCGACTGTTGTAGTCAATAAAACTGAATGGATGAGGCAACAAGAAATAATCGCTATCTTTCGAAACCATTGTCGTGAGGTATTTCTAAGATTCATCTTTGTCAAACATATTACAGCAAAATCAATACAACACAATTCCAATGAAGGTACAAGTAAGGACTATGAATGACATTGTATGTTGGTCCATCCGAGAAACAATATATTGCAATGATGCCACTGGCGTATCCGTACAGACTAGCTCCAATGTAATCTACCAGGAATAAATTGTAATGAACATTGGTATTTTGACTATGAAATATGTGAGTAACAACACTTAACACGGTTGAGACTAGACAACAAAATCCAAATATTAAAACTGGACATGAAATTGTTTCGCTGTATGAATTGTATATCTGTGAACCATTATAAAGTAAAACAACATGAATTAAAGCACCAGCTATATGAGTCCATATATTCAATGTTTCGTTATGAACCTGAAAGATGGATTTCACATAATACATCCAAGGTTGTCCAGATTTCCGATATCCAAAAATAATTCCTGGGTCTAGCATACAAGATGGCACTTCTTCAGCAGTCAGCATATTACATCTACCTGTTTCTTGTCTCTTTACACTGGGTCCTGCAGTAATGAAAAGAGATTAAAAGAGAAAGTTTGAACCGAATAGTTCAACATCTGTGTACACATTTTTTTATTTAGATTTTCAAAATTAAATGAGCTATACACAATCTAGGTCCACTGCAATTTCGGTATTTTGTTTTTTTATACCCGCTTTAGCGAATGGTGTATAGGGATAATGGTGTCAGCTCGTTCGTCCGGCCGTTCGCTCGTTATTTCGTCCAGTATACGGATACACATTTTGTGGCGACAACTCCTCCAAGACCACATGGTGAAATTCAAAGAAAGTTTCACAGAATGTTGAATGCATACTGACATTGTGCACAAGTTATTTTAAAATTTGATTTGACTGAATTTTTTGTTGTTGATTTGGTTTTACTTCTGGAATCAAAAGACGGAGCGGGGGTATATATTTGTGAGCTTTGCACAAAATTCTTGCTTCTGGTGTTGTAAGTAATCAACGGCCGATTAATATTGGTCAAAGTATTTCTCTCTAACTGATCTTGACCTTAGGTGCACGTCCTTTTAGTTATTGGTTCTCTGCAAGCCCTTCATCGGCTTTGATTTTTCTTTTGTCATTTTTTCTGCACTTACCGAAATGGTAACTTGCAAATAGCAAATTTGAAGTATTTATGTTTTTCTGCATAATATGCGCCTTTCGACAACTTATTTCTAATCAGTGCAGATCACAACATACATTTGGAAGTCCATTTGACCGAAAAACGTGTAAAAGCTGGCAGAGAACAAATAACTAAAAGAATCTAAATAGAACAGCCAAAATTCAGCTAAAGACAGAGCTATGCATGATGGAGATACTCCTTACTTTTGAACAAAATTTTGTAAAATTTAGATATAATTGCAAATTTAAATAAATCGGTGTTCGGGTCAACATCGAAGTACTGACTACTTGGTAGGTGAATACCCTCGGGAACTTACAGTCCAAGAGCAGAGGTATCGGCCCAGTGATAATAAATAACACAATACCGAAGTTGCTAATAATTTATTTTCTGCATATGCGCATTTCGAAAACTTATCTCTCATCAGTGCAGACAAAACCAAAACATTTGGAAGTCCATTAACCGAAAAACGTGTAAAAGCTGAGAGAACAAATAACCAAAAGACTCTAAATAGAAAAACCAAAATTCGGCAAAGGACAGAAAGCTATGCATGAGGGAGATACTTGGTAATTGAATACCTTCGGGGACTAACAGTCCACAAGCAGAGGTATAGGCACAGTGGTAATAAATAACAAAATACTGAAGTTACTATTAATTTACTTTCTGCATATGCGCATTTCGACAACTTAAATCTCATCAATGCAGATCAAACCAAAACATTTGGAAGTCCATTAACCGGAAAACGTATAAAAGCTGATAGAGAACAAATAAACAAAATAATCTAAAAAGAAAAGCCAAAATTGAGCTAGGACAGAGCTATGCATGAGTTATATACTCCCTTGTTTGAACAAAATTTTGTGAAATTTAGATATTGCAAATTTCAACAAATTGGTGTTCGGGTCAGCACCAAAGTACTGACCACTGGGTTGGCGAACAAGCTACCCGAAATGAATTCAAACTGGAGGAGTTTTTTGATTCTCTCAGTGTCTTTTCCCTTAATACTCCATTATTGTATAATAAAAGTAGTAAAGACACAATACATTTTGGGAACCGGACTTGAATAAAATAAATAAAACTTAGTTTTTTTTTGACATCATCATCAACATGCAATTATACGCATAAATATCGAAAAAATGGATTGTCCGTTTTAACTCCCTTACCAAACAGTCCTATTAACAATCAGTGTTTATTTTTTTTAGTGAAGAATGAAAATTGCAACGTTAGTGATGAAGTAAAATAATAACAAGAATATGCTAGAAATATGAATATTTTGTGTCATTTAGAGAGATGTTAATGTTCTATTGTATGTTTCGTATTTACTAGCAATTTAGACTTGGATGAAGGTTTCCATGTCATGTTAAGGTTACTGCTTTCAGCCTTGTTATTCTGGACAAGGAAAGATAACATAATACACCTGTTGCAAACTACTTTCAATAAATATTTAAGGAAAATAAAAAAAAATATTTACCTTTAAAGTCGACGTGTAAGTCCTCGTTGTGTATTGGATGTATGTCACACGTGGATACCCATGATCACAAAGGTAACTTTTCCATGTTTGACAAATCAAAGATTGAAACAGGATATGATTTAAATTTTTCATGCATTATAACCATATTGCAATGATAATCACTCCGTTCTTATAAAAACTTAGTGAGAGACAAGTATAGTTTATAACATTGAATTTATTTACCGATATTCAGAAGAATCCAATTAAATAAATAAATTTTCTCATATATAACTTTTAAAAAGTTGATATATTTAAAACGCCAATTTTGCTTCATAAATCATATAAATTTGAGCTATAAAACCTCGCTCAAGTGTTATAATAAATATAAATCTAATAAACAGTACTAATGAAATCAACCGGTTAAACCGGATAAAAAAGACATAAATCGTGTTGTTTCCTTCCTTATTTGTTATTTATCTTAACAAAAGAAAAAACAAAAAAGAAATATCCTTTGTTTTGATAGAAAAATATGGTGTTAAATGTCTTTGTCTCTTGTTCTAGTCCGGACAGGTACAATGAAGTCTAAGTTCAACAATAGTTTTAAGTATAGCTTGATGGTAACATAAAGAGTCCAGTAACTAATTATAGACGAAAAGGTTTTCGTCATACATAACCTGTTATATCACTCCCAGCCCCAAGGCTACTCGACTCTGAATGTTTTCATTACTTGTTCAGAAAAAAATCTTAAGATGCTTTGTTTTGGGTCGTTTTAACCTGGATATAGGATGTTATCCCCTTGACATTTACCTCATTTCCTTTCTTTTTCATATTAAGTGCCAATCTCTTATATTCTTTGTACTGACTTTATCTGCACCTGACTTCGTTGAAACATTGTTTTGAATTTTTGATCTTACCTAATCAGAATTTCATAACTTTCGCACTTCAGTAAACTTCAATGATGGTATGTACTGTTTACTTAAATGGTCGTCAGTAAATAACTACTTCTAGCTAGAAGCCTAGTGGTAAAAGCCTCAAGGAACAACGGCAGTAGAATACCGAAATAACTAAAAAATCGTCCAAAGACATGACCGATACGAGAAGACAGAAAAACATTGACGTTAGACAGATATAAATCACAGAAAAAAAACACAACATTCATAACCAAGGCACTCACAGTGTAAACTCCCATGAAACTGAGAGTGACATCAAGTGATTCGGAAGGGTACGCATGTCCTGCTCTGCTAACAGCAACCGTCACACTGTAAGTGAGCTAATCTAGGAAAAAGTCAAAATCAGAGAAGATGTGAGTCCAGCTAAAAATGACCGCTTTCATTTCGGACACTGACACGTCATATCTTTCAATGATGTTATGGTGATGGTTATAAAGTTTCTGAAGGGATGAAATTTACATAAGCTGAACAAATCCCTGACATATCAGCTTTTTTGGACAGTGCTTTTGTTCTGTTAAAAATCACTGTACAAACTACATGCCCGACAGTATCGAATCAAATGTGAAATGTACACTCCATAGCCTGGAGAGGTAGGCATATTGCTGATATGGAAGAAAGTTAACAATTTGGAAGTTAAAATCATCACGCTTGTTTATAGTTCAGATTTGAAAAGTCCATCTTGGTCAATATACAACAAAAGATCTAGGTACGCAGCTGAAGTAAGTGTATCAGTTGTTTCTTTAATTTCAAGCTCATTGGGATAGATTTGATGTAAATATTCCTTAATTTTGGATTATTAAGAGAAAGTACATATTTTTTGTAGTGGAAGCTGAGATAAAGGACTGGGCTAAATGTTTTTGTTTTCTAAATGCAAGCCTTTGTAATAGCTGGGCCTCAAACGAGTAAAGGAGAGCTTCAGCTAGGAGTATTAGTCAGTTAGTTCCCTGTTGGAAAACACGACCTCCGAATTTGATTGTCGATCAAAATTTTGATTACGTCAGTCTTAGTGTACTTCTTATTTGAGTCTTGTTCTTAACAAAATATGTTTTGCCTTTCCCTTCTACTAAAAATGTTCATCTGCGTTCTCTGTTTTGAGTACAGAAACATTGATGTATTAAATTTGCACTTACTGCTTTCAGTTTATTGTTTGGCAGATTTGTATAAAGAGTAAGAATATCAAAGGCTTGAATGCTATGGCATGTGGTGAGACTGTTTTAGGATAGCTGTTCAATGAGATCTTTTGAATGTTTAGTAATCCACATTTGATTCACGCAGCTTGTACAGTAAGCTTTTTCAGGCCATCTTTGACTTCGGTCAACAAAGTAGTGAGGAGCTGTGAAAGAAGTTTAGTGCTGCATCTTGACGACCCCGCAATCAATCCCTGTTTGCATGGGTTCTTTTGAAGGTTTGGTACACAGTAGATGCCGGCTCTGATGCAAAAAGATGCTAATACTGAGGTGTGATTTTTAACAATCTCGTTCCTAAATATTGTAGTAAGGGTATAAGTAGGGTTTCCACATGAGCAGTCAATGCCCATTTCCTTCACAAAGCAGTCAAGATATTTCTTAAAAACGAACAGTATGTTGTATGAAGCTTTGACTGCAGGGACAATGACGTTATTGTGTATGAGGTTGGCCAGAGTGTTAACAAAGTGGGGATCTTCATATACACTCGGATTTCTTGATATTTCACTGTTATTTTCAAGCACCGTATTGCATTCACAATTAATGATTTTATGGACATGATAAAGTCGAACAATGTCTCAACGTCCTCTTTTTCTTGCTTTAGTCTCGCATAGTCCTTACCTGCATCCATCAAAATCTTGAAGTTGTACATCCAGTTGATGTGCTTTGGTTCACTGAATTTGGAACCGTTTGAGAAGATATGTCGTAGTTTGACGTTAACTACGATATATAGGTCAAAAGTTATAAAGTGCCCAACCGAACTATAATTAAATAATTGAATGGGGAAAAGCAGCAAGCGCAATTAGATTGCTTAGTTTTAAAGTCATCAATTTGGACTTCACGCAATACCCGTTTGTAACTTAAATAGAAATTGGTTTAATGAACTTACTATGAGGTATGAGCAAAATTAATTATTGAAGGCCTCATGGTGACTTCAAGATGTAGAACAACAAAAGCGTTGTTCCATTGCTTGTTTTTAACCTTGTATTTGTACAGACTTTGTCTCATGCATTTACTCCATATCCTTTCATTCACAGCTTACATGTGCGACTGGAGTTTGTCTCTCCTGCAGTTTTGAGTCCGTAAAACGTTTCCCCGTGAGAGAGATGTATGCTCTCTATTGATTTCAGTTATGATGTACTTGTTCGTGATAGAATTTCTTATATGGATATACTATCATACTTTCAAATTTCGGCATCTAATTTTTGTAATTAAGAAATGTAATTCTGACCACCTGTTTAGAGTGCCAACATGTCATTATTTCATAATGCCAAGTTGTCTTAAAATTGACTTGATGAATGCCCTGTGTTTTTCTATATGTTGTATTACGTCCACTACCTTAGGACACCAGTGCTTTTGTCGGGCAACGGATGGTAGTGATAGTAGGAACGCTTTGCCAGTTTAATATATTTCTGTTTGGCAATCTCGCATCCATGACCTGAAAAGACTTGAACTTACTATGATGTATGAGCAAAGCTCATTGTTCAAGGCTTCATGGTGACTTCAAGATGAATAACAACTATGAAAGCGTTGTTTCTTTCGTTTTAACCATGCATTTGTAGATACTTTGTCTCGTGTGCATTTACTCCTTATCTTTTCGTGCACCATTAATGTTAATGACAGAGATTACAGATTCTGAATCGTCATTGATAGGAGTGAAGTGCTTAGAAATGCAAGCATTTCACAATTTCTTTAATCGAACGAGAGAGAAGACGTACAGATGTCACTGTATTTACTGTCACTAAGTCAGGACCATTCCGGTCGTCAAACAGTGGACACTATTTCCGATGGTTTCCACTCAATTTTTCTTTGTGTCTCATAGACTTCGGCTCTGACAACTCTGTTCGGTAATTTTGTAATTACCCCCTTTATCCTATATATTTGTATGGGTTTTTATAGCCTGAGAAAATAGCATGAAATTATGCATTTTGAAGGATAGGCATATAATTTCTGTGTATATTCCATATATATATAAATGCTTTTGTTAATTATTATAGGAAATCATAAGTGATGCCATTTTATTTTTTCCCGTAGTTTTGTCAGGTAGATAATTCGAAAGTTCATTAGATAAGAAAATAATGTTTATAAAATGAATAATATACATGCATTAATGTAGGAAAGGTAATAGGAAATACCTACAAAGGCCGAAAATAACAATCACATTCCACAATCTTTCAGATTTCTGCACAACAAAACGACAAAAGACAAACAGGGACAACGATAGGAACTCGGGATAGCCGGATTTTTTTACCGGCACTGGAAAGAGCCAGCGTTCAGGGTAAACCGGTTTATGGGTACCCGAATGCATATTTGATGCATATTGTATGCATATGCAATGCATATCTGATTTTTAGTGATTTGAAGATTTTGTAAAATTACACAAAAACATAATACAAAACCACAGTTGTTTTTAGACTGAAATAACATCGTAGGTAATAAATGATGAAACCCATTGTCTGGATGGAACCATAGTTATCTCTTGTAATATGTTAATAAGATGTAAATCTGTAGTAAATTGGTTCAACAAATTGAAACCAAAAAATTTGAAAAAAAATTAAAAACCTGTTTAACTGAACTACAAAAGTGGTTCAAACAGGAAACACAATGTCATACAATGGTCGAAAATCACAGTCCCATGCCACAATCACCTGGGTTACATGGGTTACTGCAACAAAAAGTAGAAAACGATAGGATCTCGGGATACTAACCATGCTTATTATATGGAAATGACTAAATACCGAAGTTACTGTGAATTTAAATTCTGCATATGCGCATTTCGACAACTTATGTCTCTTCCGTGCAGATTAAATCTAAACGTTTGGAAGACCATAAACTCAAAGATGCTTAAACACTAATAGAGAACAAATAACCCAAATGATCTAAATGTAAGCAAAAATGAGCTATGGAAATATGAATGATGTAATTAGAAGATGTAGATGAAAGTCCATCGATTTCTAACATTTTCGATTAAGCATTCAACAATGAATCAAATGAATCAAAATACAATTGTTATTCCCTCGTTCTTTTTTGGATTGTAGTAACAATTCAGGGATATATTGAAATGTAAATATGACAAAGTCTCTACAAATAGGTGGAAAACTAAGCAATAGAGCATTGTCATTATAAAGCTGTTGAGAGTTCTAATAGTCAAAATTGGCTAAGGATAGACAACAATCGAGAAAAGATTATTAAACTTATTTATATTGAAGAAATTGGCTTTCTGTCAGTCATTTGACTTCAATGATTACAAACAGGTGATATAACATTCGATCATCTGTTTTACTCGTCATATGTTTTACAAAAAGAATGTTTTAATCTTTATTTGAATCACATTTTTTGTTTCTCAGGACGTATGTCCTGTATCTCTGTCCTACCAGTCATGTTCTTCCATGTTCTTCTTAGGAAGGAACACACAAGAAAAAGTACAAATTCTCCTAGTTCAGTAATAGTTATTATACTTGCTCCAAGAAACAATCCCATTTGTCCTCCAAGGTTTGCTATAAAAGTAAATATAGATAATTATTGTACCTATGGAATGTTTTGTCATTTAACCAGTTATTTGACCTAATGTTAATATTTAAAGTTTTAGATCTTTTTTTCATGGCTTATGGAAAATTATTTACGGGTATCAATTTTCAGTTCTTAGTAATACGAAGCTAAATTCTAAAAATTTACAAAAATGAGTGTACTATGATAAAATAAATGTTAAAAAGGTCAATAAATCTTTTATAGTCTTTTTATATCATTAAAACTTTTTCATTGCTTTGTATATACAAACCAAATATGTCTCCTGCAGTTGCATACTTCGGAACTTGCTTGACAACAGTGGTTCCAAGTTGATCAAAATATATATGTAAACTGATGTAATTTCGTCTGAAAAATAAAGAAAATGAAACAAACATATCTTGATTTAGACATAATTACATCTTATTATAAGTAAAGTAAGTGAGAACCAAACCGTCAACCCAAAACGAATAATCGAAGGACAATGGCAACACCTGAAACAAAAAGAAACATAGACACAACATGAGTACGGCACAGAAAAGAAAAATGAAGACACACACACACAAAGATGATCAACACAGACCCAATAAAAAAATATGGATGAGATCAGGTGCACCGGTAGAGTAAGCATCTCCTGCTTCTTATAAGACACCCGCCATGCTGAACATGTCAAATTTGGTATTAAAGTCAAATCCGGTAGAGGAAACAACAATTAAGCTTTAAAGGGAAAGATTTTTGTCATCTGGGAAACAGATATCCCATAGATATCCCATATTCAAATATCTTTGAATAAAGATTTAACAATAACGTTTGGACGTCGGAAAATATAATACAAAGAATTAAGGCTAATATATCGTTTATTTGAAATTATTGACATATTTTTTCTTGCATCTTGTAAAACAATCCAATTATATCATTTTAAGGTAGTACGGGAAATTTAAAACTGGGCATCATTATTGCACATCTGACAAAAAAAAATCACTATGGGAATGCTGACGAAATGATTTTTTGATATCTTATAATTCAGAAATTAGGTCAAATATGCCACTTTTTTTAGGTAACAAAGCAATATATCAGTTAACTCCTATTAAGAAAAGATATTTTGTATAGAAATAAAAGGAGTTTTAGTTAACAATTGAGGATATGGAGTAATTACACATGACACAGTCTCTATAAATACATGATTACACCAAGGAATCGAACAACGATTTCATTGTTTTTCATCATCTTGAAGTCATTATGAACCTTCAACAAAAAGCTATGCTCATACATCGTAGTAAGTTCAAGGCGGCCCCTAGCAATGGTTTTAGCGGAATTCATTTCTAAATGCCGAGCAAAGCTACATGCACATTCATGTACCCTTTTAATCATGGATGATGGCAAAGTGCTCTAACAACTGCAGTTATCCGTTGCCCGACAAAAAGACTCATACAAGACAATCACAACATATATATAAGCAACCACAGGACACTCTTCAAATCGGTTCGGGAACCTCAAGTGTTTTGATTTCATGCAAATCGAATGCAAGTATACATGTATAAGCTAATATTGTATCAAATAAAAAAAAATCCATCAGGTATAGTCACTATTAATTTGAATTTAATTATAATTGGCGAATTCCTTATCATTTCAACCAAATAGCTGATTTTCAAAATCATATCTGATACATGATATATTTTACACTGATGTGAGTGTTGAACCTTTTTTTCATTCAATATATGCTCATATATCAAATGGCTTTTGCTAGTGCCGGTACCAAGTCCGGCTGTCCCGAGTTCCTATCGTTGTTTCCATTTGTATTTTGTTTTTATTGTGTTTTTTGTGCAGTTCCTTGTAACATTATGTAACTATGCTTTTATTTTCTGCATATGCGCATTTCGACAACTTATGTCTCATCAGTGCAGATTAAACCAAAACGGTTGGAAGTCCATTAACCGAGAAACGTGTAAAAGCTGATAGAGGTCGAATAACCAATAGGATCTAAATAGAAAAGCCAAAATTCAACTTAGGACAAAGCTATGCATGAGGGAGATACGACTTAGTTTTAAACAGAATTTTGTAAAAGTTAGATATTGCAAGTTACAACAAAGTCGGTTTTCTGGTCCGCACCGAAGTACTGACTACTAGGTTGGTGAATGCCCTCGAGGACTTATAGTCCACCAGCAGAGGCATCGGACCGGTGCCAATAAATAACAAATGATCAGAAAATTCTTTCTGACAGTTTCGAAACCATCTTACCACACTATGTTTGTGGCGTTTGTCTTATGTTCCTTTTGTTTCGTTTTCGTCATTTACGTTCTTTATATATATAGAATAATGGAAGTTTTGTTGTTGATACAAGAAATATTGGCGAACAATAATGGACGAGCCCCTTGTGGGCGAGTCTATTATTGGAGCCAATATTTCTTGTATCAAAAACAAAACTTCTATTATTTTTTTATCGGTAATTAACTAAATCATTTAATAAAAAAATTGAAATTGAATGTTAATTTTCAACAAATCATGAAATTGACTAGTATTGATTAGTAAAAGAATTTGTACGATCCGGTAAGAGTCTCTACAGATGTATATTTCTTTTGTTTTATTGATTCTGATTGAAAAAGTAGGCGTGACCTTAGATCCTTTTTGCCAATATTTTTTCGTATTCAGGCAGTAGCAAGTACTGAAATATATTTGCTTCGTGAGATCAAAGGAAACTCATACAAATTACCGATAAATGTATTTTACCATTAGATTACCACATATTCAGGGTTTATGAGTTTTGGTTTTTACACTTCGGTTTTCCTTTTAAAATTAACCTAAGAAATGTTCGAGGATTCAGTTTTTGGTTACTTTATGCTTGACAATAGACGCTTACGCTGACAGTACATAAGTTCTCACTCCTAATAGATCTCATATGTTCATGTCAATGGTTTTGTAGATTGTGTTTTATGACGAATTGTAGTACGATGTGGCTTGAATTATTGTCTAAATGTTTTTCCCATGTCATGCCTTCTTAATTTGTTTAAAATTCCCTTGTTTTGAATTTTTGAATATTCTGCCTTTTTTGCAACGGGATTCGCTTGCCAATATGTCGAATACTGAAGACTATCAGTTGGCCATGACTTATTGTACACTAACAGATTAATTTTAGATGTAGGTAAAGTTTCAACTTAATGTTATATTATTTTTGTCATTATTCTTCGATATTGCTACACTGACTATGACCTGTAATCCAAGGTTCTTTGCTGGTGTTCAAAGAGAGAAAGATACAAAGTCAAGAGAAGATAACGGTCACATAAACAGAATCATGCCTGATGACTGTCCTATACCCGTCACCTGTTATGCACTTAACATATCAATCCAAACAGCTTATTCATTTATAAAAGTAAAGCGCCCATTTTCATCAAAATAATACAAAAATAGTTACCTAAAAGTTTAAGCGTTTCCAAAAGCTTCAGGTTTCAAAAGTAAGTTCCCGTAGAATTCAGAGGGGAACGAAGAGCTAGTTATGGAAACTTCATATGTGGTTGATTTGCAGGCTACGGGACAATTACAAGCATTCTGTTGAACAGTGTTTCTTGTCATGTTTTCTGAAAACAATTAGAAATAAATTCAAATGTCTCAATGAATATAATTTTTTATAACGAGATATGTTATATACAGAGCATCCTATTAGCATCAGGGTGTCGCTAAGATTAATCCCTCTTTTGATATTACTATTGTTACAAGTAATCCAAGAAATTGGAAATTAAGCTGAGGATAGTGTGAATAGTAATGAATATCAAAAAGTATCTTGTATCGTAATTCCCTGTTTCAATACTATCATAGTACACATTGATGCAAGTACAGTTTGTATTATATTTTAATTATATCATGCATAAATATTGTCTAGTTATATGTTAACTTCACTTCTGTCATGTTCACCACTGTTTTGCAATATATGTTATAATTGTCTGCCTCTTGTTACAGTTTTGTACTGTCTGCGTGTTCAATAAAATCTGTGAATCTGCATGATGTATGCGTTTGCTTTACCGTGGATTCGTTATGCCAGAACAAGTACCAATTATTCAGTGAAATGTCATTAATGAAAGTCTTGCTTTTATCTACAGCATTTCAAAAGCAGTTGCTGTTTAGTTACTAATGGACACAACCGCAATGAAAAGGGAGTATTAACTCACCGTTAAAGTGTTTAACCCACCATTGTTATTGAATGCTTGTACAAAGTCAGGACTTACTATTTTACCGGTGGTTTTGAAGTTCTATGTATGTCGGCTCTTTCTATTTCATTTATCATACCCTTTAGTCACAGCTACAGTGTTGAGTTGTTAAATAATTCCCCGTGATTGTAGTGATTAAGGGATTTATTTTTGATTCACAGAAAACGGGACAGATAAAGGGGGTTTTGGGTTCCCATACCGGTTAAACCCTATCGGTGGCTTTTCTAGTGCCGGTACCAAGTACGGCTGTCTCGCGATCCTATCGTTGCTTACGTTTGTCTTTTGTCTAGTTATGTTTTCCCTGTGTAGATCCCTGGCAGATTACGGCATGTGATTATAATCGTAGATGTTTCCTGTTGTCCCTTTTATTTCATTCCTGACAATTATGTATTTTTCTTGAAACACCAATTTAATAAATACATCGCAATTATACCGAAGTTAATGCGAAGTTCTGTAAAGGCCATGTCCACAATTTTTGTCTCTGAGGTGTAGATCATGTCAACAAATTCTGAGTACCGAACACCAAGAGTTGCAGGTATCATTGTGATATCACGACGAAAAACAACAACTAAAGCGTATGTTCCATTGCTTGGTTTTATTGTGCATTATATAGTTGTCGTCCTATGTGCATTTACTCCATTTTCTTTTCTTTTTTATCGTATAACAGCTTACAAAGAAAAGGTTATAAAAGAGTCCTTTAACACGTTGTGAGAATACAACACAATCTAAGTGTATATATTTATTTTGTTATTTGACTTGGCAAAATGTTCTTGTAGCGGTAATCACAAAAATAACTTAATTAGAAGTATCGTATCACCAAAGAAACTCGAAAACTACTGAATATAATTATATGAAATAGTATCTCAGAAGTTTTTTCCTGTATTCTTTGATTTGTTTCAACTGTAGTTTCTGCTATGGATTGAATAGCAAAAATGCTTTTAATACTTTGTTATAATTTCTTTGTTTGGGGAGGGGTCATTGTGAATCCTTAATTTTTTTTTATTCAATGAAAAATGTATTTCTGATTTGAGCTGCAATTCAAACAAGAGCTGTCCTCGAATGGCGTCCAATTATACTCCCGATACATAAAAAAGCTGAGACATCCTTGACGAAAAATTTCAATATATGGCTATAATGGAGAAAATCAAAGTTAATAGCAAACAGGAAGTAGATGAGTGACGGAGTTGAAAAGGAGAGACACAGTACAACTCATCATACCAAAGCTTCAGACAAAATATCAAATCATTACTACATACACAAGCTGAGAAATCCTTTACGAAAAATTTCAATTTAGGGTAAAATGGGAAAAAATTGACAAAGTCGGTAAATAGGAAGTAGTATTTGCACACCTCTGAAAATACATCCCACAATATGGCATGGTCATACAAAGCTTCTGACAGAATTTCATATCTGTATCTTTTACCATTGCTGAGATAAATGCGACGACAATGTGTTACGGACGGACCCACACACACACCAACACACGCACGCACGCACGCATGCACACACACACAGACCGAAAACAGTATACCCCTATCCCCGATGGGGAGCGGGGGTATAACAATGGATTAACCTAAAAATCACAATGATCATTACAGTGTCCGCAAACTAAAGGCTGACAAAACTGTTTTTTTTACCTTTGGCTTGTTTGATTGCAGACTGACATGAAAAAGATGTAGAGTACCCTGTATCAATTTTAACAAATAAATTTAAAGATATAGCGAGGTGAACCACTCATCATTTAGAGAATTTCAATATTTGACTTTGGTTTAAAAACATATACTACATGTAACAGTATTTTTCTACAAAGGCACACCTACTGCTAATAATAAATGATTCCAAGAAAAGATGTTGTTTGTGACTATGTGATTGATCATATGGAAGATTTATAGTATAACTAATTGACCGTCGTGAATAGTAATACAAAATGTCACGAGTGTCAAAATGGTAGTTCAAAATAAGTTTGCTGGTATGTAACAATTGCTGCTAGCGGTTTATTGGGTTTGGTATTAGGCATTAAAGAAAAAAAATAGAGCATACCTACAGTTGGTCGAACACAGGTTGCAACATCGTACTTAGAACAGAAGGTTTCATCTGAAATGTAAACAATATATATTACCATCAGTATCATATCTTTTAATAATATGCTGTACAAAATCCCATTTCCCAATGTCTTGAGAGACTTAAACTGAATTTATGTAAACAGTATGCTTTTAGTACTTTATAGTGATAGTTTGTTTTTTAATGTGTTTTATTTGCATACAACAAAAGGGGATATTAAGTACACATAAAAAATTGGATATGATGAGACGAGTTCCTATCTCTATTAACGCTTGTCTCGAGTCTTTCATTTGTGTTCTTGTAGCGCAATTCGCGTGTGAATTGCGGCGTATGATTGTAGATTTGTATAGGTGCTGACTTTTTTTTTGTTTGTAATTAATATCAAACAGAAGGATATACATTGTATGTATATAAATACGTCTGAAAATCAACCCAACATTGTTAGATCTGCAAATTGGCGTCTGCAAATTCTTGGTAGTTCCCTCTCCGTGATTCGAACCATCGCTGTTGTGACATCCATGGCAACACCGCCTGCACTACCAGCACCCAAAACTGCTCGGCTACCCAGGCTATAAGAAACTATAGCTTTCGATAACCGGGTAATTACTCTTCCTAGGTTAAAATTAGGGTTGTAACGCAGTACATGATGTATAGGAGCTCAGTGCAGATCAGCTTTGTGTGTAGCAGAGAGGATTCAATGTCTTTCGACAAGGCATGCCGTCACACAAAGTTATAATTAATATATAAATTTGATTTTTTATAATTCCGTGTTTTGCTAAGCT
>MJUU01050043.1:79306-113430 GCA_002080025.1 Modiolus philippinarum
TTTGACATTTTGCAATTTTTGACATTGGAAAAATTACACAAGGCAGGGTGCGAAGATCTGTTAGAAATACAAATGGCAGCGAAAAAAATAACAGATTTTTTGCTGAGATTTTAAAACAATAGTTTCATAAAATAAATGTTTCTATACTCACAATCTAATTTGGTTTCGATCTGATAAAACTGACACCTTATTCAATCCATGAAATCCCGTATTTTGACTAAAATCTTGCCATAGTTCTCTTATATGTTTTCCGTTTCTCATGTCTAATCACTACTGGTTATATACAAGAAATGCAAACGCATTAACTAAACACTCCAGACCTTGAGTTAGATTTCATGATGGCTCAAATTACTTTTTATCAAGTTCTTTTGTATTTAAAGCACTCAAACAATATCTGAAATAAAACCATTGGTTTTCTTTGAATGTCAGTACTGTGTGCAAATACATGGGAATTACATTAATATCTGTTATTATGGTATAATGGAAAAAAGTTTAAGTGTTTAACAATTTAATTGCTTTCGTCTTTTTTCCATGAAATGAATGTAATTAGAGTTAGATGTTTTTTTACAAATAGGAAAAATGAAAGGATATGGAGTGAATGTACATGTGACAAAAACGCACACGATACATAGAAAACTCCAGTTTATCAAGGACAGGGCTTTTATTCCTGTCTACATCTTGATGTCGTCTGAGGGTCTTCAACTAGAGGTGAACAATAATCAATAAACAATAATCAAAATATCGGTTACCTTTCCAATTTTGCATGCAAGTACACGACGAACAATATGTATGTAATCAGCTTTTGTTTGTGTGGTTATAGCAAGTGCCTTCAATATTTTACGAAAGGATATGGAGTAAATGAACATGAGACCATAACACATATGTTAACTCCACTGCAATAATTTTAATGAGCTGTATGGCCATTTCGGAAATTAATTCCTCATCAGCAGCACTAGAACCCAAACAAAGGAAATCCATATTCAAAAAATGTTTAAAATGCATAAAACCAAACGAAATCCGAATAATCAGCAATATCAAATATAGCAAAGGACAAAACTATGATGGAGGGAGTAAATCCTTCGGTTTTAGAATTTACAAGAATTTAGATAATAGTAATTGAACAAAGTGTACACATGAGATATAATCTCATGTACAAGTACACCATATCTAAATCTTAGCTTGATTAAGTATAATAGAAAACATAGGTAGGTAGCGTTTATTTTAACCACAGCTTTATATAATACTTGCGTTAAGTAAGGTTTCAACTATTAGCTATGCACGGGGCCTAATCTGCTCGAAAAATATTTTAGGTGATTCCCGGGATAAGTAATTTAATTGTGGGTGATTACCAAAAATATGTAAACAAACCCGCTTCAGAAATGACAAGGTGAGAATCTTTCAACTATATTAGTGTTAATATTGCATTATTCACAAAGTGATTATGCCTATTCAAATGCAAATGTAATAGCGATTTTCGCTGTATAAGTTTTCTTTCAAAATCATTTGTAATTTTTGTCTGAAACGTGCACAAAAGTGCAGATCGTAAGCAAATATTTAAACAGTCAGTCTTGTTTATGAAATAAAAATCTTATTTCAGTGTCTTTTGAAAGTTTCTTCGCTTTATTTTAGAGGCTCTAAATGATGTTTAAAGACTGCAACTATGAAAACAGGTTTAAATTTGGTATTTAAGCAAATAATACAATATAAGCAGATTTTTGTGGGTGATCGACAGGAGTAAGTAAGTTTCTGATGGTGAATACCAAAACTCAAGAAATTCGAATTAATCATTTTTAAAAGTAAAAAGCGAAACATAGCAAAAGAAAAGCACTCAGAAGGTTAAAAAAAATAAATGAAGGTGCACAACAAAATGCTTCAGAAAGTAAGCATTGTCTTATCGCTTGAAAAAGCTTTTGGAGTCTAATCTTATTGGTGCCTGGAAAAAATGTCAAAATTTAATACTAGATTTCACCGGGGTTTGCCAGATTGAAACATTGAACATCAATAACATCATATGACAACCATCAAACATCTGGAGTAAAAACAATATTTATAGGGCTGGCATAGCAACAAAACTTATCTAGAATGTTTGCAGGGAAAGAGGCATTTTTGAGTCAATTTCACATTCATGGTGATCTTATATACAACAAGACAAGAACAACAATAAAAGCGTTGTTCCATTGCTTTATTTTACCGTGTGTTTGTGGAGATTTTGTTTCATTTGCATTTACTCCATATCCCTTCATTGTTAATTTTAGACGGGAGTTTGTCTCTCCTGCAGTGTGGAGTCTGTAAAAAGATTCCCCGTGAGAGAGATGTATGCTCTATATGGTGTACTTGTTCTTGAGAGAATTTCTCATATGGATGCACTATCACTGTTTCATATATTGTTTTTAGTATTTTTTTTTGCAATTTTTAAATTGTTTTTTCTGACCACCTGTTTATTGTGCCCACGTCTCACGATTTTATTATGCCAAGTTTTCTTACAGTTGACTCGATGAGTGCCCTGTTGTTGTTTAAATGTTGTGATCGTCTTTTACTAGTCTTTTAGTCGGGAAATGGATGACAGCGATTGTAAGAATACTTTGCCAGTTAAGTTTATATTTGTTGACGATCCCGCATCCATGGATCAAAGGAAAAAAGACATGGATGTAGCGTTGCTCAGCAATTAGCAATGAATTCCGCTCAAACCGGTGCTAGGGGCCGTCTTGAACTTGCTATGATGTATGAGTAATGCTCATTGTTGAAGGCCTCATGGTGACTTCAAGATGAAGAACAACAATAAAAGCGTTGTTCCATTGCTGTGTTTTACCATGTATTTGTAGAGATTTTGTCTCATTTGCATTTACTCCATATCCCTTCATTGTTAATTAATTACTAGGAAAAAGAGAAAAAAACGACAACAACTTACTTGTCGCCCATTAGGCAAAAATTAAAAATCAAGCAAATCATTCATAGCATATCATATGTTGTATGGACATATATATAAGTAGCATATCATAGGTATTGAAAGCAATTCATTTTGTCATAGATCCATATCAAAAGGTTTTAGAAGCACATCATTGGTCTTTGAAACATAACATAGGTCTCATGAGCAGTTTAGTTTATTGATCAAGTTGCATATCAAAGGTCTTATGATCAACAACAATAGTCAGTCCATACAACGACAGACATTTTAAAGAGTTCGCTGATAATTGCATTCACTACAAGAAAGTGGATCTTGAGAAGAACAACGATTCCTCCGAAACAGATAAAACATCCTGTCTCTGGTCATTATAGGAACCAGAGGCATATCTGAGAATAAATCATTTTTGTAATGTCACTAGTGATGATATATGTTTTGATATTGATGCAGACATCGACAACAGCAAAGGTGGCAGCATTTTGTACATTCTTTTTCAAGCCAAAACTCAACGACTACACGCTTCGTCGAATGTTTCATTTTTTGATTATTTAAGAATTTCCGTCTCCATCTTTTTGCTTCGTTATTCCTTTGCCGATATATTTTAAATGTTGACTTGGAAAATTCGAAAGTTAAATGCAATTGTGAAGGTTCCAGGTCTCTATGACATGCCGATTAAGAGAAATTCTTACTGAAAATAGATAGGTATGCAGCCTTGACTTCATTATCCCACATCTATATTAATTTTTATCCCTCGAATACCTAAGAAATACTGCCTAGTATACGGTGTATTGATACAAAAAGTTCTTTCACCACACTGTTGTGTTAAAAGAATAGCGCGACATAGCGTGTGTAAACATGTCATAGGGCGTGGTCAATCCAATATGGAGGAAACGGTGTGGTGGGGCTGATAATTTGAGGGAGGAAGACCTATATACCACCTTGGACATGGTCATGATGGTGTGAAGTATCGTCTCCTTATCATTAAAGAAACACATTCTGTATCCAATGAGACTGTCATTGAGACATGACATTTTCTATTTAGATAGTTAAAGTTTTGCGTTTTAGAATTACAAAACTATCTATCTGAATTTGAAAAAGTCGTATCTCGCTCGATGCTGTTGTGGAATCTATACATCACACAAAAAATGAAATGATATGTCTTGAAGTTTTCACAACAGTTGCAGCGGACCAAAAAAAAAATGAAGATATTACAGCGGAAGGCCTTCCAAAATAACAATAACCAGAAGAATTGCAATTATTTATTTCTTTCTGTATTTTTGGACGGAAGAATGGACATTTATACTAGTATTTTCCCGGATAGCCACGGCACTTAAGTATAGCAGTGGATAAAACAAATATGTTCTCCCATTCTCTGCCGTTGCGACAATTCACGTCAGTTTATATTTTTCGAGTTTTAGAGACATTTTATTGGAAAAAAGCACTCTTATTCAGAAAAGTCGTGCTTCACTCTCGATGATCAAATTTCGATTATAACATTCTCGCTAAAGCTCGCATTTTGAAAATCGAAATTTTGCTATCTCTAGCGAAGCTTGAATTATTTTGAATCCATTTAATTAGATATCTTGATTAAATATATGAATGGAAATCACCCATTAAATATGTCGTACTCTTGAAATCACCAAAATATATTTGCTTATCCCCTTTGTTTACTGTTATATAACGACTTTAACTCCATTTAAACTGTTTTAATTCACATTTTCGGTCAACAAAAGAGCATTACATGTATTTTTATTTCCTCAACTGGCTGTAGCTTTCTACAAAAGTGAATTATGTAGTCGTCTTCAGTTTTTAAATGGACCAATGTCACTTTTGTGCACGCTTCAAGCTTAAACCAATGGAACTTGAAAACCCTGGTATGGTCAGTTCGTTTCAAAATCAAATTGTCCGTAGAATGCCCATAGTTATATTTGTTTGTTTGCTTGATTTAGAAAATAAAAACGATTTTTATATGGAACATTCTTTTCCACCCAAATTTTTTTTACGTATTCGCGAATTCACCCACATTTTTTTACGAGCAGATAAGGCCCCGTGATAAGGCCAATACAACTAGAAACAGACAAATGAAAATGTCAATATTTAATGATTAAGGAAAAACCTGCTTTAACCAAACGCTTAGAAACCGTAAACCCCTTACGAAACAAGAAATCTATTTGAACCCAACCCTGACCAAACAAGAAAACAGTATGAATCCAAACTCAGACTAAACTGGAAACAAAAACTAAACTGGAAACATGTAACAAACATCATTTACGACCATTTTCTATAATATATAACCCGAAGCCTGTCTTCATGCAACCAAACTTGACTTTTGAAAACTATTTTTGAAGAGTTATGAAATTTTTACAAAACAAACGCAGAGTTACATCTAATGATAACTCTACTTAAGGATTTCGATTTTTCAATATACAACATATTTATGCCATTAATTCTATGTTAGGAAGGAAAGATTTTGAAAGAAGAGTTCTGTATTTCTTTAAATAAGAAAATACCGAAGTTACTGTCAATTCAGTTTCATGCATATGCGCATTTCGACAACTTATGTCTCTTCAGTGCAGATTTAATCAATATATTTGGAAATATGTGAAAAAGCTGATAGAGAACTTATAACCAATATGGCCTTAAAAAGGGAAAGCCAAAATCATCTAAGGACAGAGCTGAGCTATGCAAATGGTTTTAACAAAATTTTCTTAAAATAAGATATTGCAAATTAAACTGAATCCAACTCAGACTGAACTGAAAACAAGTAACAAACATCTTTTAACTATTTTCTATAAAATATAACCCGAAGTCTGTCTGCTCTCAATCGAACTTTTGAAAACCATTTATGAAGATTAATGCAATTTTTTCAAAACTAATACAGATTCACATCTAATGATATCTGTGTTTTAAGATTAAGATTTTTCAACATACAAATTTTAAACTTTGACCAATGATTACAACAATAAGCAAACAAGGTTATATCTATTAAAAACAAACTGCAGAGTTTGTCTCTCGTGCTGCGTGGAGTCCGTAGAAAGTCTACCAGTGCTTGAGGTGCATGCTTTTATAATATTACAATTATGGCGTGATTGTTCGTGTGAGAATTTCTCATAGGTTTATTAATTCATTTTATTGTTTTCAATTTGGCTGTTCAATATTTCCATTGTTTTACTAAAAATGTTATAATCTGTACACACGACTATTTTTGCCCTTTCAACCAAAGTTACACTGCAAGGTTTGCCTACATCTATTTCGTTGTGCCCCGTGTTGTCTATCGATGTTGTTTTTGTCCTTATTTTTGTCTTTCGTCGGGCTACTTAATGACAAATATTTGTAGGCAGTCATTGCCCGGTTTTACTTTTTTCCTTGACATATTCTGATTCTATTTTAGCTGCGATCGATGTTGCTCAACATTTTTATTCTCTTCTTGTAACCCTGGTGCTTTCAGCTGGATAACCCTGAGCATCGCCACAGTTGGCACTCCATGGCAGGTGGGGAGCAAGGGGGTGACCTTTATATAATTTATTTGTCAAGAATACCGCTTAAGTGCGCGCTAGGGGCCTTTTTGATCTCGCTTAAGGGGGTGAATATTGTTCACCTCTGGTTGGAGACAATCAGGCGACATCAAGATGTAGACAGGAATAAAAGTCCTGTCCTTGATAAACTGGAATTTTCCATGTATCGTGTGCGTTTTTGTCACATGTACATTCACTCCATATCCTTTCATTTTTTCTTTTCGCTAAATGAAGTCAAATACACACATTCCTATCAGCAAAGCGTATAGAGAATATGAACGCATACGCTTTTTAAAAACGCGGAAAGTAAGCAAAATTGAATCAACGTAATTCAAATAAAATGGTATCATTTATGCAATATATCTTTGGTAAATGACACTAAATTTTTCTTGTCCTTGGTTGTAGATGTTAAGGCCGCCAAGTATTTTCTCATTTGTAAAACAATTGGATAGATACCGTATACTGTTCACACTGTAATTTATTTAGGTTTGAATGCTTTTTTTGTTAATTTTCTTATTTTAAGTGGATGAGTCATCACTGTATTTTTCTGTTTACCCATTTTGGACTTTGATTTTATAGTTAATGTGACTATTGTTTAATTCGGTTATCTACTGCCGTTGTTTGAATGAGTTTAGGATGATTATTGACTTTACTAATTGCATTTCTAGTTTTTAAAGTATTCATTAGATAAAATCAGTATGTAACAATGATTTATATTGATGTATACTGATTAAAGAGCCTAGTAAATGAAAATCGTAATTTGCAATTCATTTTAACTGGGCAGAAATGTTAGTTTGGATATACAGGTAGAAACGCCAAGGAAGTCTTTAAAATATGATTACAAGCGGACACACAGTGTCTGAAATATTGGATACAATGCAATAACAAATATAGATAACCTACTAAAACGTGGCTCTCCGGCATTGCGTTTTCATCATGTTAACCATATACACGTAATTTGGAAGAAATTATTTCATTTGTATTATGAAGGTACTACATGTATATCTACTTTAGGTCCACAGGTTTTATTTTTCTGACCAGCTGTATATGTATTGCCATCATCTCCCGATATTACTTTTTCCTACAATCATCTCGATGAGTGCCCTGTGATCGTTAATATGTTGTATTGTCTATTGGTCCCTTTCTCGGGCAACAGATGACAGTGTTTGTAAGAGTACTTTGTCCGATATTTTATGCTTGCATCCATGACAAAGTGGATACATGGATGTAGCGTTGTTGAACTTTTTGTAAGTGAATTCCGCTCAAACCATCTTAAACTTACCACGGGGTAGAAGTGTTTGCTCTTTGTTGAAGGCCTCATGGTGAGTTCAAGATAAAGAACAACAATTAAAGCGCTGCTCCATTTGCTTAATCTAGCCATGTATTTTTAGGGATTTTGTCCTATATACATTTACTCCATATCCATTTATTTGTTCTTTTTACATCCTATTTTCAACCAAGGTGCAAGAAACTGTGCAGACGACTTTAGGCACATGCAAACCGAAGTAATTTTAAAATAAAATGTTTATTTTTTTCAGAATACAATTAAAACTTAATAAAACAATTCTTTTCATATTACTTTCTATGCATTTAATGCCTATACCAAGTCTGGACTATTGCTGTTGACATTTTTTCATAGTAGCTGTAATTGTGACGGAAATTATGGCGGGTGCCTCCAAAGGTTCTTTTTTAGATCCTTTACTGTTTATTGTCTTTATTTATGATATTATCACAAATATACAGGCATGCATCAATTTGTTTTCACAAGTATTTATATAACGATCGAGTCTCCTCAAAGTTTAGCTGAATAACTTAATGACGATCTTAAAAAATCATGAGTGGTCTCAGAAATCATGGCTACTTAAATTTAACCCAAATAAAACTGAGTAATTGATCATTTCTTGAAAACCTATAAGACCATTCCATTCGTCTCTGAATAAGGACAATAGCTATCTTCAGTTGTCAGGTATTATATTCTCAAATAATGGTACCTGGCATGATCACATTTATTGTATAGTTAAAAAGGCTTAATATACAAGAAAGAATTCATTGACTGACATTTTCAAAATGGCTGCCAAAAAAGGCGGGACAATTCAACATTGTCCGATTTCAATGAAATTTGGTTTCCAAATAGATATTGATATTGCTTCTTTAAAACCTGTGTTGAAAATTGTTCGTTGACCGCCATTTTAAAATGGCCGCCACAAAAGGCGGGGAAATTCAACATTGTCTGATTTCAATGAACTTTGGTTTCCAAATAGGTTTTGATGTTGCATCTTCAAAACTGATGTTAAAAATTGTTCGTTGACCGCCATTTTCAAAATGGCCACCAAAAAGGCGGGAAAATTCAACATTGTCCGATTTCATTGAAATTAGGTTTCTAAATACAGTAAACTTCGATGGCTCGAACTGCAATAGCTCGAACACCATGGATGTCTCAAACCCTTTTTCTGGCCCCTTTTGTTCAAGTTTCAACATAGTTCGACCTCGATTTCTCGAACACTCCTGTAACTCGAACTGTTTTCATTGGTTCTTTGGGTGTTCCAGCCATCGAAGTTTGAATGTAGGTATTGATGTCGCAACTTTAAAACCGATGTTAAAAATTATTTGTTGACTGCCATTTTCAAAATGGCCGCCAAAACAGGCGGGAAATTTCAACATTGTCCTATTTCAATGAAATTATTTTGTCTAAATAGATATTGATGTTGCGACTTCAAAACCGATGTTGAAAATTCTTTGATGACCGTCATTTACAAAATGACGTCTCAATTTCAAAACTGGTGTCGAAAGTGGTCCTTAGCAAGAACGTTTTTGTCAAAAAGCCCAACAAAGAAATGTAGTAAAACATGATCAAACTTTAATACTGTTCAAGATATTGGTGGTGTTCGAGGTACTATAAAGTTTGAGACTGAATACCAACTGTTTAACTTACAATGTTAAAGCCAGGTGAGCGATACAGGCTCCTGAGAACCTCTAGTGTACTAATAATATGCATTCAGCAGTGCATTAGACCATTGAAAAGACATTCGTATCGTGTTTTTTTTTTTATATCAGTAAGGCCTTCGACCGTGTATGGCATAAGGGTTTACTATATAAATTACAAAAATGGCATACCTGGGAATTACTTTCATGGTTTCATAGTTATTTGGAAAACCGAAGACAACGCATTGTTTAATGCAATAATATTCATTAACGAAGCTTGTGATTATCATACATTGATCAAATATGTATAAAAAAGCAGCGTTAATTTTTCGATTAGAATTTTCTCTTTTCACTTTATTTTTTTTGGTGAACTCAGTAAGCAGATAACTAATGATTGGTGTAAAAAGTAATAACATTTCCGGAATTCTATACTTATTTTAAAATTATTCCCATTTCAAAATAATTAAGAAAAATAAAATTAGTGATAAAGAATAAACAATAAAAACCGCAATATTTAAACTTCAACCGCTAACGGAGTGTATGTTTTATATTTGATTTGATATGCGAGAGCTACATGTACATGTAGTACCAATTATGCAGACTTACTCGTTAGGGATAGTTATCTCCGTGACCGAACTTTTGAATTAAACTTATTTTATTGCTCAAAAGCAAAGGGATCGGGCACAAGTTATTACAACATTATTATAAGCCCTTTCCCTACAATTTACAACATAAACAAGTAATAAATATAAAATAGCAGCAATGTTAATACAATATACAAATTGATCTGTTTTGTAGTAATTAACTACATGTATATAAAAGAAAAGAAATAAATATAAAATACTGAAATTAACGAAACTTAAACCATTGTAGTTACATGATAAAATATACGACTACATGTACATACAAATGTACTTGAATAAAGAAATCGCGTGTTTTGAGAATAGAATTAAAGAATAACAGAAATAAGATAATAAACCCAACTTTTGATCAAGGCTTCACAAAATTTTGTCTCATACTATCATTAATACAAGTTCTTTAATAGATATAATAGCCAATTATAGATCCGAACTGTGATTCACGATTCATTTTTACTTAGTATTGGGATGAACATTTCTTTTCATTGTTTGTGACCTTTCTATAGCAATGGCTGTTGAATTGCTGCCTGACACTACCGCATTGGAAAAGGAGGGGGTTGGCACCCATAAAACCGGTTTAACCATTTTTTTAAATGCCTGTACCAAGTCAGGACCATTGCAGTTGACAATTATCCGATGTTTTTTTTTTTGCACATGCTTTGTCATTTTGCCCTTTGGATTTTGGCTCTTTAAAATTTTTTCAGTAATTGTGTTATAACCCTCATGCAATGAAGAATTGAATACATAACTCTTTGTACATGTAGTTGACATTATGTTTTATTTTATTAATGAATTCCCTTTTTATGCAAAAAAGCGTCATACTTTCAATTTGAGAATAAATCCAAATAAAATGACATATTGTTTTATTTTGGGGGATATATCTTCTGTATTTTTGTGGTTTCCATCCTATTTTTCTTTAGCCTTTTCACAAGGAAGTACATTGCAAGTAGAACAAATTCTCCAAGCTCTGTAATAGTTATGATACTTGCTCCAAGAAACAATCCCATTTGTCCTCCAAGGTTTGCTGCAAATAAGAAGTAAACATTATTTCTAGTTTCATACTTATTTTGTTCCAAACACGACCAAGTCTGGTGGAATAATGTCACACATAAGATCATATGAACTACCTGGACAAAGCTTGCTTAGACAGAAACGATAGAAATCTTACCAGAGAGTGTTTTTAACTTTTTCTTACACTTTTTGTAACATTACTCATACTTTTTTAGCTTCTTTGTTTGTTTAGGCATATAATAATCAGAGTGCCAATTCTTTTGTGTGTTTAAAATTATGCACTGTATGCACAAATAAAGCATTTCTTTAGCCCACAGATTACCCAGGTTAGTGCAAATGTATACTAATCTCCGTTGACCCAAACAGTACCTTGTAATATTATTTATTGCTGATGTTATAGATTTTTTCCTTTATACAAATTCAATGGGTTCTTTTAGCAGTCTTGGGAGAATATTTATTAATGAATAAAATATACCCTTTTGTTCAAACCGGTAAATATTTGTTCTTAAAAGGGTACCTTACATCAAGACAGTGAACAAATCTTTTTTTATAATTCTTCTATTCCTGATTTCTTACGTGAGTGTAAATTTTGTTTTTGAAAATGTTATTTGATAACTTTAACTATACAATAGATTTAAGGATAAATGAAAATAAGCCGGAATCTTTGGTTTGCCCAAATTTGAATTAGGGCTAATATACAAGGAATCCTGAGTACATCGATATCATTAAGTCTTTAACACTTTTAATAAGAATATTTTTGATGAATGTAATGTTGGAGTGAGCCCGGATGTTTCGATTGGGTAAGCGTCTAATGCATTGAAGTAAGGAACGGATATATTTAAAGTGAAAATGATATGATTAAGTCAAGTCCGATGAGACAATTCGTAAAAGGCTAGGAAGTAAAATATTGACACGTCAATCCCAAGATGCAATACTGTTAGATCAAGTGATCTCGGAATTGAGATCTTAGAACTAACGGAGTGTAAATTCTAAGCGTTCGTCCAATAAAAGGAGAAATTTTTATTTGTGTTATCTTATATCTCAGAAATATTTTACCTGAAACTCTCGTTGTATATATATTTTTCCAAAATGTATATATATGTGAATTAAAGTGTATAACATGTTAGTCCAGTCCATATTTAGACACTTTTGGTAATTTGTTGTTTATCGACTTTTACATATATTTCGGTTGATGGATTTCCAAATGTTTTGATTTGATTTGCACTGAAGAGACATAAGTTGTCGAAATGCGCATATGCAGGAATAAAATTCACAGTAACTTTGGTATTTTGCTATTTATTACTACTAGGCTGCCACTGCTGGTGGACTGTTAGTCCCCGAGGGTATTCACCAACCCAGTAGCCAGTACTTCGGTGCTGGCCCGAAAACCGATTTATCTTAACACTTGTAATATCTAAATGTAAGGAAATTTGTTAAAACCTAAGGAGTATCTCCCTCAAGCATAGCTCTGTCCTTAAGATTATTTTGGCTTTCCTTTTTAGACACTTTTGGTAATTTGTTCTTTATCAGCTTTTACATATATTTCGGTTTATGATTTCCAAATGTATTGATTTGATCTGCACTGAAGAGACATAAGTTGTCGAAATGTGCATATGCAGGAATAAAATTCACATTAACTTCTGTATTTTGTTATTTAAAATGAAGTTCAAAAAGGGTAGAAACCTCAATTTAAAAAAACATAAAGCGACGGATTATGACTCATGACAAATTACCCCACGAACATTCTTAAAATTTATTAAGCCTTTGTGTGTCTTGTCTGTTTTCTAGTTAGTTCACTTTATGTCTATCGGAGTCTAGGAAGATGCTTATTTCGCTGAACTTGATTACTCTTTTATTTAGGGGCCAACTCCGACCTACCGTTGGATGTGGGGTTTCCTCACCGTTCATTGAAGATCTTATGGTGGCTTTGAGTTTATATTGCTCCCCTTAGGGTCGTTGTCTCTTTGATACATTCCCCGTTTCCCTTCTTTCTCTTATTATTTGATCTGTTACTGATACAGATATAAATATTTTACCTAGATCAAATCAAAGTTGTGGAAATTGATATTTTTCGAAAAGGTGCAAGGGCATTAGTAAAATTATAACGTGATCCGTACCAAATTCTAACGTGATCCGGAAGTAATACAAATACAACCATACTATTTATCAAATTAACACCTAAAGATATTGCTCCTTGATCCATCTTTCAAAATTACAGTGGGGTGCAGACATAACCTCTCGTCACGAGAACAGCTCAAAGTTAATTTGAAGTTAACTTGGAGCAGACTTAGGGCAGTCCTAGAATCCTGTTTGCTCTTGTCCTAGAATCATATCTGTTCTAGCCATGACCATTCTACCTAAGTCTGTTCTGGCCATGACTGTTCTATCTTAGTCTGTTCTAGCTATGACCGTTCTATCTAAGTCTGCTCTGGCCATGACCGTTTTTTCAAGTCTGCTCTGGGCACAGCTGTTTTGGTCTTTGGATTTTTACTGGATATGAAATTAGATTGTATCAGAATTTCTTCTTTTTTCTCGAGCCCAAAACGTTTAAAAAATTCATAAATATAACCCCCTTATTTTACGATGTTTGCAATAAATATTTGTTTCAGTAAACGTAATCTGATAATGATTGACATTTTCCTATAATTGAATTTAATTTAACGATTTTTATATTTTTAATAATAAATTTACGGAAAACTATATTCGGGTATATCACGAAAAGGGAAATAATTTTTAATTTGGATAAACACAGGTAAATAATTATGCGCGAATAATAGTACTTACCGGCAAAATGCCATTTTATATCCGAATAATTCATTTCATAATTCTATTTGTTTTATTTAATTTTGTATTTATAATATAACTAGACTTGAAATGTATGAAAAACGTGTATAGGGGACACGTTATGAATATTTGCCAGGGCTGTGACAAGAGCTGGTATGAGAGCGGTCAAAGCTAGAACAGGTCAGCTGAGAGCAGTCGTGGCCAGAACAGACTTAAGTAGAACGGTCATGTCCAGAACAGACTTAGGTAGAACGGTCATGGGTAGGATAGGTCAGAGCAGTCATGGCTCTGACCAGAACGGATCAGAACGGTCAGGATTCTAGCTATGACTATGACTGGTCAGAGCGGTCAGGATTCTAGAGCAAACTCAGAGCTGCTCTGGAGCAGACTTGATACCTGTTCTAAGTTAACTTAGAGGAGCTTTTATGACTGCTTCAAGTTAACTTTATGAGAGGTTACGTCTGCACCCCACTGTACGTATTCTCTCATTTTTTCCCGATCTTCGGTATTCGTTAGCCAATGTATTAGTTAGTAGTCTATCCGTATTAGGTTTTATTAGTCAGTTCATTATGCTGTAGGGAAACGATAAATAAATGTTATTATTTCAAAACACAAACCAAATATGTATCCGGCAGTTTCATACTTTGGAACTTGTTTAACAACAGTGGTTTCCAGTTGATCAAAATATATATGAAGACTGATGAAGTTTCGCCTGAAAATGAAAAGTTAAATTGAACAAATGGTTATTTGGAAATTCGTCAAAAAAAAACAAAAAAAAAAAAACAATTTCCATTATGTCTTATAAAAATTTCAATTTTTATGTCAATGTAATTTTAATTTAAAATAGCAGATTTCTATATCTTATTACCTTACTACATCTCCAATTGCACAAATTAATTAAATACACTTATGATAAATCTCATTCGTGTAAATATGAAAGTGTTATTTTTTCATTTTAGAATCTTTCCTTTTGCATTTCCTTTGGTTTTTTTCCAGAAACTGATAATTAATAGTAACTTCGGTATTTTGTTATTCCACAAGAGCTTTAATTTGACAGAGAACAAGTTTCACTGACGACCTACATTTGTTTCTGATTTCAAAATATTTGTATTCATTGATTTAATTTGCTCGTACCCAAAAAGCTGAATTTGGATCCACACGCATAAATGAATAAATTAAATATCAAACAAAATGTAAGAGATTCGGGAATTTTACACATATCAAAATTAAATTTTCAATCAATTAATGAAATAAAATTTAATTAAGAAAAATAATGCAGAAAACATGCATCTCAATATCTTTCGCAAATACAACATTACTGAGACGTCTCATTGACATGCTGAAAAGTAGGGAAATTCGTAATGATTTCTCTTTGTTGTTTATGTTCTTTTCATGTTTTAATATACTTATTCAAGGGAAATAAATGATAGGTACCTGTAAATATCAACATCTTCTGTACCTCCAATCTTCAATAACTCATTACTAAAGAACTCAGAAGGAAACAAGGATGAGGACATTGATACCTCGTATGTTGTTGATTTGCAGGCCACTGGACAGTTACATAACTCGCGATAATTATACGTTGTTATATTAGCTGAAAATTAGAATAAGATAAACTGTTAGTGCTTATCTTTTACGTTAATATTATGTTCTGGTTGTTTCCTCTTCATCATATACGTTTTCTCCTTTACTGCTTTGCATTTCGGACGAATGATTTTGACTTTTACTTCGATATTTATTTGAAAATTTAATCTGGTGGACTAGAGGTCCCCGAGGGTATTCACCAGCCCAATAGTCAGACTTGTCTGACATGAAAATTTTACCTTGCGTTTATAGAATCTTACTGTTTTTATTAAAATTCTAACCACTTAAAAATAATGAGGCTTCATTCCGTGCATGGCACTGGGTAGATGTCCTTGGTACTGAATTTGGCCTCCTATTTTGACATTTTTGGTAATGAGTATCTCTTTTTTGGATTATGGCTTTCCATATTATTTGATTCTAATGCTGCTGATGAGAGGTGACTCTTTGAACTCATGTACAGCATATCGAAATTTACTGTTTTTGCAACTTCACTAACCCATTACAAGTTATTGAATTAAAAAAATATTTTTATTCAACTTTAACCTTTCACGAGCAGAAAATAAATACTCTGCTGTAGTGGGAAAAATTCTAACACTTGTGTTTAATTCGCTCGAAACTGTTTATTGATAAAGTGATTGAAAAGTCATCAACGTTATTTTTTAACACGGGCATGGGTCGATACCGCTGCTGGTGGACTGTTAGTCCCCGAGGGTATTCACCCCAGCCCAGTATTCAGTAATTCGGTCCTGACCCGAAAGCCGATTCTATTTGGAACCTTGCAATATCTAAATTTTTGTAAATTTTGTTATAAATTAAGGAGTACAACATGTATCTTCCTCATGCAAAGCTCTGTCCCTAGCTATAAATTTTGGCTTTACATTAAGGTTGTATTGGTTATTTGTTCTCTATCAGTTTTAAACATCTTTGAGTTGATGGTCTTCCAAATGTTTCGATTTTATCTGCACTGAAGAGACATAAGTTGTCGAAATGCGCATATGCAGAATCAAAATTCACAGTAACTTCGGTATTTGTTATTTGTAACACTGGGTCGATGCCACTGCTGGTGGACTGTTAGTCCCCGAGGGTATTCACCAACCCAGTAGTCAATACTTCGGTCCTGACCAGAAAGCCGATTCTATTTGGAACCTTGCAATATCATTTTTGTAAATTTTGTTGAAAATTAAGGAGTATCTCCTTCAAGCAAAGTTCTGTCCTTAGCTAATTTTGGCTTTACATTAAGGTTACATTGGTTATTTTTTCTATATCAGGTTTAAACATATTTGAGTTGATGGTCTTCCAAATGTTTCAATTTTATCTGCACTGAAGAGACATAAGTTGTCGAAATGCGCATATGCGGAATCAAAATTCACAGAAACTTCGGTATTTTGTTATTTATCACCGATAGTCCTCCTTTCACAACCATAGTTGAACAAATAAAGGGAAATGGAGTAAATGGACATGTAACAAAATTCCTATAACAACATGGTAAGATTAAGCAAAGGAACAACGCTTTTATTGTTATTCATCTTGAAGTCACCATGAGGCCTTCAACAAAGAGCAAAAACTTTTACCTCATAGTAATTTCAATACGAACCCTATCACCGGTTTTACCGGACTTCGATATTAGGAATTTAGTGAGCAATTCTAAAAAAACAACTCTTTCATTCTTGACAATTAATTTAATCTTTTCAACTCGAAAACAAATTATATATAAAATTCAAAGCAAATAAAACAAGGCAATATTTATCTCACAATGCGACGACTTATAATTACAATACATCAGTTTGTCATCTGCAGTTCAACAGCCTTAAATGTTTGAGAGAAATAAACAAATGTGTTCAAAATTTGGTCATTGTGGTAATAACAGTGATATTCGTTAAACCATGATTTGTATTATCATACTTAAGTAAGTCAAATAAATGAATTGAAAAAATAAATAACATTATGCATACCTAGAGTAGGTGTATGGCAGGTTGCAACATCGTATTTAGAGCAATAGGTTAAATCTGCAAAATAAATATTTTGTTTTGAAAATAAATATTTGTGTTGAAATATTTCATTATCATTGTTATAGAGATGTATGCTCTATATTTTTCTTAGATATGGTGTACTTGTACATGAGATAATATCTCATGTGTACACTTTGATCAGTTACTATTATCAAAATTTATGTAAATTTTAAAACCTGAGGATTAACTCCCTCCATGGTAGTTTTGTCTTTAGCTATATTTGATATTACTAATTATTCGAATTTCGTTTGAATTTATGCATTCTAAACATTTTGAAATTATGGATTTCCTTTGTTTGGGTTCTAGTACTGCTGATGAGGAATTAATTTCCGAAATGGCCATTCAGCTCAATAAAATTATTGCAGTTGGTGTTAACATATGTATTATGATCTCATGTTCATTTACTCCATATCTTTTCGTAAATATTCTATGTTTTTTCTACTTTGTATTTGTGTCACTGTAGACACTATATCAATAAAACTTGTGACTATTGTGTGGCTTTAAGAATTTACTACTTCGCGGTATGGAATGAACAAATATAAATATATAACTTGGGTAGTAAAATTTGAAATAAAGCAAGTCCAGCAGTCCCGAGTTCTTATCGTTGTTTACGTTTGTCTTTTGTCTTATTTGTGTTTTTCCTGTGTAGTTCCCTACACGACTGTCGCATGTAATTATAATTTTCAACCATTGTAGGTGTTTCCAGTTGTTCCTTTTGTTTTATTTAACACTATAAATTTCAGCTTCCAATATTTTATTCTTAATTATTGAAATGTTATTAAAAATTACAGCAAATTATAGTTTTGCAGATGATCAATTTAATGAATAATGCCATTTATTACAGAAAAAAGGATATTTTTTTTTTCAAAATGAAAAGCAAAAAGAAAACAAACGAAAAGGGTTAGGAATACATAACCAATAACAAAATACCGAGATTACTGAGAATTTAGGTTCTGCATATGCGCATTTCGACAACTTATGTCTCATCAGTGCAGAATAAATCAAAACATTTGGAAATCCATGAAAGATTAGCTTATATGGGAAATAGTGCAAACCTAAAATTGAACTTAAATTGGGAATGGAAATTTTTGTCAAGGTTTTTTGCTTTGATCCGTTTTCCGGCAAACTTGTTCTATCCTCAGGAATGACAACCCATTAGAGAAGTCATCACATTTAAAAACACTGAAACTGTAAATGGGGGTAATAAAAAACTTACCGAACAGAGCTGTCAAGAGTCGAAGTCCATGAGACGAAAAGACAAATCAGGTGAAAAAATGGAAAAAATGTCGACCACTATGACCTGACATGGGACAGGTTTTATGGCATGTCAAACTTTCCTTTCCATTACAGTTCATAATTTTTTAAAATTAAAATCGTCTCCTTTGTCGTAACATTTTGTACTGAGATGACCATTTTCGTCAAATTCGAGATATAACTATATTAATGTGATCCATTTAGCAAAAGGCATGTTATTGATGGAAAGAACATCATCAATATATCTATAAGTGAGATTGAAGGATTTAGTATCTTTTTTGTTTTTTTTTATCTATTTGGAGCCCATGAAGAAATTCAGTGTCGTTAGAATATAAAAAAAGTTTGCGAGTAGATAAGCACAATAAGTGTCCATTGGTATGCCAGCTTGCTGTTAAAAATAACCCAAGTTTGAAAGTTCCAATTTATTGAAAGAGGTTTTTATTCCTTGTGAAGCCTGATGAAGAACAATAAGGGAGAAATTGGACTGAGACAAGTATTTTCTGTAAAATAATCAATCAGTCAGCTTTGAATGGTTTAAATAAATACCATGTTCTTTGCAATTGGACTGTATGATGAAACATTACAAAAGACTTGTTTAAAGAAATTTTAACCAATGTATATCTATCTGTTGAAATTGATTTATGAATCAATGACTACTACATCAAAATCAAAATTATAATTATTTTTCAATCCCATTTTTACTAAGTTTAACATCTTTGTTTGCAGTAACAAAAGCTGTAGATACAAGTTTCACAGTGATATTCAACATTATTACGTTTCATGTTTCAGGCACAATCCAGTTTGATCAAACGGAGATGGGCAATTTTTAACTCGTAAGCCGAAGGCGGAGAGTTCTTATTATGACAAGAAAAAATCACGTGCAGCTTCAAGCCTATTAACAGCTCTAAAAGATGATCTTCGTGCTTCCGATAAAATATAGTGCGCAAGTTTCTATCAAAATCTTATACATTGTATATATAAGTTATATTTCTTCATTTTCTTGAGTTGAATACAGTGTTGGGATATCAGTTTAATTAAAAACAATATGCATGTTTATCAAATTAATCGTTTTTTTATATTGCGTCTCGGATCAACGAGCCTGCCGCGCAGTTGCATAATGCATCGGTCTGTATGTTTGATTTACCTCTCCTTGTACACTCTTCGAAAACATAAATAATTTTATTCAAAATAAATTGCTTTTGTCAAAGATGAAAATAATATTTTTTACCTGTGAAATGTGTATTGCACAATCGACATACATACAAAATCACACAATCCGATTATTTTCACGAATTATGAAATAACTTAATACATGCAGACGTATGATGACTACGAAGTTTTGCCACGTGTAGATTTTCAGGGCTTTCGAGTTTCAGCTCCATCGGAGCTTTGATTGAGAATTGTCTTCCATAATTGACTCTTATAACAGTTTAATTAAAGTTGTGTCAATAGTGATGACAAAAATGATGATTTTTCCCTCAGAGTCAATTGTCGGTCAGAATGAACTGAGCAATTTTCGTGGAGGATCTCCCACACCACACATTTTCCTGTAACACTTTGCTTGTGAATTGATAAGAAACTATCAGAATATTATTTTCCACTGCTTCCGATGTTAAAAAAATGTTACGTTGCATATGGCCGCACTGTTGTCGGTTAAGATCGAAATGACCAATCTTTGTACATGCCCTTTCATACATCCTTTCAATAGAATTTGGTTAAGTTTGCTATAAAAAGTTCAGAGCGGAAACTTAAGATGGCGATTTTCCAAAATAGTTCATTGTTAAACTATGTTCCACTAAGTTTTATAGCATTGGAATGAAATAACCAAAACAAATGTATTTAAGGAACTTCTTTTTTATTGTTGCTTTAAAGCTTGGTTGAATTTGCTTCAGGGGTTTCAATAAAAATTATGGAATTGTAAAAAGTTAACGGACGGACGAAGGACGGACGGACAATGGACGTCTAGAAATGGTATTTGCTTTCACTGACCTCAGGGTCAAATGAGTTAAAAATAAAAATCATATCAATTAAATGGTTCAATCGTACAAATGACTTACTTTCATGTGTGAAATCTACACATCCACATGCATTATACATAAGTTTTGCCAGGCATTCCTTGTAACATTTTGACCTCACGTATTCTGTACCATCATTGGAGTTTTCCTGACAATATGTATTCGGCATAGCTTCATATGGACTCGACAGATATACCAACTGGATAAGAAAAATTAAGCTTAAAGACAATTATAAAGAATAATGTTTTAAAAAAGCTAATAAATTTACGTTTTACGGGTTTTTATTACCGTACATGTACTTATTATTACTACTTATAAGCTTGGCGTCGTTTTCTCTTTCATATTTGTAAGTTTACCACAAAAACTCCCGATTTAATTGAACCATGACCAATTAGGTCAAATAATTTGAGAAATACACTCAAATTATTACAGATCAATAAGACATGAAGTTGACAAAACTGTGTCCTAATATATGTTTTACCCTCCCTGTGATTAAATGCTTATTTATTTAATTTGCTTATAGTTTTCGTTGTTCACAGTAGCTTTTTATATTGTTGGTCTGCATGATCTGATGAACGGAGAATATCGGGTATGATTTACGTTTCCTGTAATTAATTATCAACGACTGCAAATATCTTGAGTATATTTGGTCTAAATTATGTGAAGTCACTTTTTCTATTCCATCAGGAACTAGTCGTGTTAATTTTCATTGTTTTATTTTAGTTGTTGCATGAAAAATAAGATATGACAAAACAGGTGCGCGGTATATTTATTAAAAAGCAATGTATTGCCTGGAATTGAGATGTGATTCTAAGGTATATGCTATCTGTGTGATAGATTCCATAATGTTTTCTCTACTGGTATTTTCATTTTTTCAGGGTCCAATATTATATGTTTAATGCTATTTATCTCTAGAAATCACTTGCAAAAAATAAGTTATATTTTACTATCAATAACCATGTTGGAAAATTTAAGGCCTGATATTGGACTGATGTTGTATAAAGAGAAAAAAAGGGCCTGATGTTGTACTAGTATATTGAACAATAAAATATCGTTGAATTACAATTTAACAAACATCGTATAAAAAAACTTCCTTCAATGTCCAATACTAAAACAGTTCAATTAAAACGAAAACTTACTTGTTTTTTCGTAACTGCTGCAAAAATTTCGCGACCAGGTTCCACAAAATGACCTAATTTAGTTCCATAAACTACGTCGTCGTTGGGATCATGGATAATAACCTACCAATACATATCAATACATTATTTGAAAAAGGAACATACAGCGTTTTATTTGCTAACATATCACGATGCACATTTCGAGTACGTACATGCATATGTTTTTGTACGTAAAAACATTCTAAAAATTGGTAGACTAAAGTTACAAGGGTTGTACAAATTAGGCTCGCAAATATTTATTTATCAACCACATGATAAACAGATGAAACAAGGCTCAATATGATTCCCCGTGCGAGATTTTTGCGTTCTATTTATTTCAGCTGTGGTGTACTTGTTCGTGAGAGAATTTCTCATATTGATATACTATCATATGGATATACTTTCAATTTTTGGCTTTGTTTTAATTTCGATAAGTAATTCTGACCACCTGTTTAAAGTGCCTACATGTCACTATTTTATACTGCCAAGTTTTCTTAAAATCGACTTAATGGGTGCCCTGTGTTTGTATGTTGTAATCGTCCATTTGTGCTTTTGTCATGCAACGGATGACAGTGATTGTAAGAGCACTTTGCCAGTTCAATATATTGTTGTTGACAATCCCGCATCCATGCATCCATGACCAGAAAAGACATGGATGTAGCATTGTTGACAATTAGCAAAGAATTCCGCTAAAACCGGTGCTAGGTGCAGTCTTGAACTTACTATGAGGTATGAGCAAAGCTTCTTGTTGATACCCTAATGGTGGCTTTAAGATGAAGAACAACAATAAAAGCAAAGCGTTGTTCCTTTGCTTGTTTTTACTATGTATTTGTAGAGACTTTGTCTCATGTGCATTTACACCATATCCTTTCATTCACCAATATAAAGAAACAATCGAGACCCATTAGAATGGGCATGTTAGCAACCTTTCTCACTAAAACATTTGTTATTATATTTTAGAGTCCTGTGATTTGTTCATTAGTGGCCATATGATCTTGTATATTTCTTAAAGTTGTCTATAAATCTAAGAATTGAGTTTACGCATTGACCTGTGCTAAAAAGATCAGTTTACATTTTCATGAAATAAAGGATAAAAGACGAATTGACTGTACGAATTGACTTTAAAAAATGTTATTAAAAGTTTTCTTTTTAATTATTTTGATAAATTTCTTAAATATTATTGGTTTGTCTATTTCTAATATACAAAACTGACGTTGTTTTTTTTTTTTTTGCGTTCCATGACTTTAAGAAAATACGGATGCAAAAAAGCAAACAAACAAGCAAATCAACAAACATCATATTAGATTGCGATGTATTAATTCCTTCTAAAAATCCATAATTTGCTCAACTACTGAATTGTCAATTTAACTAACTAAGATTTTGTCTGCAGCCAAAGACAGGCATCAAGCATACTGTGAAACTATTCATGCCCGAAGTTACATAAATCACATGTGGATACTTAAAAATTCAAAAGATTTATCGGGGAATCTTAAATCCCGTTCATTTTCTCTAATTCATTCTCTCAAACATTTGCTTTTCCCACACTGTATACATAACTTCCTCATAATAAATTAAAATCACGAATCAACAGTATCATTCGAATGCAAAAAAAAAAATAATAAAATAAAATAAATGATATATAAGTTTTAAATCAATAAATGTCAAGGAGACAACATCATATATCCAGGTTAAAACGACAAAAGAAAAAACATCTAGGGGTCACCATATGGTCTTCAACACAGTGAGGAACCTCACACCATATAGTAAGCCCTAAATGGCCCCGAAAAGGTAAAAAGTGAATAAATCAATGGAAACAAACCACATCAAATAACCCAAATATGGTTGATTTTTAATGGATAATATATATGTCACATTTGGAGGTGCTATATATCAACAGCAAGTTGACATACCAATGGACGCTAATTGTACACCTCTACACGCAAGATTTGTTTTCATATTGTTTATGACACTGAATTTCTTCAGAGAATCATAAAAGATCACAAAATAAAAGATACCAGATCCTTCAATCTCACTTATATTGATGATGTTCTTACCATCAATAATGCATCTTTTTTCTAAATGGATCCTCATAATATATCCACCAGAACTTGCGATAAAGGAAACGACAAAAACCAACAGATCTACATCTTTTGGACTTACATCTCGAATTAGACAAAATGGTCATCTCAGTACTAAAATTTACGAAAAAGGGACGATTTTAATATCACAATTATCAATTTCCATAACTTTAACAGCAATATTCCAGCTTCTTCTGCTTACGGAGTGTATGTTTCACAGCTGATTCGTTACGCGAGACCAAAATTATACAGACTTTCTCATTAGACAAAGTTATCCCCGTGACTCCTTATGAGTCACAGTTTCAAAAAATTCACATTTATATTCTTGATTATACCCATACCATCTTGTATAAGTAAGGATGAAGACACGATATTAAATGACAAGTTAAAGGAAGAATTACTTTCCTTTTCCAGACGATGAAGTAGCGTTTTCGCATTGTTCTATCGTCATGAATGCCATGAATCACTGAACGAATATGGGAATCCTTGATTTCATGTGTAGCATGCAATGACACGAGAAGACTCGAAACATATAAACCTAGTTATTACCGCAAATTGACCCAGAAGATGTCTCGTAATTGTCCATTGGTGATGCGCTAATTTTTTTGTCAGTCCTACTACACAGCCATCTCGTTAACAATCTTTTTTCAAGGTCTTTTCAGTTGCTATGTCTGACCATATATGAGTTACAAGTACCAGCCGTTGTCTGATGGTGAATTTTCAAGATCTAAGAAGGAATATTTTTGTTCAATTTACCATATTCAACAAGTACAATGGCGTCCATCAAGAATAATTTGTCTTGTTAGTGATGGAATAGTATGGCAGACTGTAAGTGGTCAGACCAAAGAGCTCTAGTGTTCAGTAAAATTATCTCAAAATTATTGCATATTTACTTGTCCAAAGATAAAAACCATTACTTAGCAATAAAATTCATAGCGGCCAAAATGGTTTTATTAAGAAAAAGTATGTAGGTTTCAATATAAGGCAAGCACAGGATATTATAGATTGCGCTGAAAAGTTTAATGTGAATGGCGGGATCTTGTTTCTAGATTTTTCAAAAGCCTTAGATTCTTTAGAGTGGTATTTTATGTTTACGTCTTTGAGAAAATTTGGATTTCAGTTGTAATACACTGAAACAATACATAAATAAGTACTTTTTATTCATATGGGACAATAAACCAGATAAGGTGAAAAGAGAAACTTTATCTTTAGAATATAAACTTGGAGGCCCGAAGATGTCAGATATTGAAAAATATATGAAGGGACTGAAATTAATTTGGATAAGAAGATATATTAAGAATAACTCTAAATTAAAAACATTTCTCTCCTTCTCTTAAAATTTGAACACTGATACTATTTCATATTGTGGACCAAATAAATGCTTAAGAAATCCCTTTTGGAAAAATGGTTTCAATACATGGAATGAATTAAAAAAGAATATTTTACCCAAAGACGAAGAGGAGTTTGCTTAAGAAAATTTATGGTAAAATGAAAATATTAAAATTAATAATAGGGCAATATTTTACAGGAAATGGTAAAAAAAGGGTAGCTGGTTAATGAATGATCTTTTGAATGAGGAGGGTAAGTTGATGTCTTTTCAAGATTTACAAGTAGTATATAATTTACAGTCAAATTTTCTGATATATCACGGAGTCATATCGACAATAAATATATATGAGACAGTTACATATCCAATCAGAGAAAATGAAAAAATTCATTTCCCCCTTATTCCGAATTTTTTAACAAATATTTCTAATGTCTACAAAAGGGTCCAAGGATATGTACAATGTAATATTAAGTGAAAATTTTAATACTATAGGTTGTGAAGAAAAATGGTCAATTACATTGAATAGTATTTTTGAATGGAGAAATATACACTGTATGGCCTTAAAATCCACCAAAAGTTCTGCATTGCAGTTGTTGCAGTATAGAATTATTCACAGAATTTTTGGTACAAATCAATTTCTTTTTAAAATCAAGTTGAAGGGAAAAGACAAATGTACTTTTTGTAATGAAGCACCTGAAGATATTCAGCACATTTTTGGTCATGTCCAAATATTTCAAAATTATGCAGTTGGATTTTTAGTCAAACAGCAATTGAGCTCCCCCTTAATTTAGAGTTTTTATTATTTGGATATAGGGAAAGAAAAACTTTAAATACTATAAGGAATCTCACTTTGTTGCTGTAAAAATTTTACATATATAGAACCAAACTCAATGTGACAAATGTAAGTATCATAGCACTTAAAAATTATCTTAAAGAGAACCTGCAAGTAGAAATATATATACACTCCGCCAAAAGTTAAGCATCACCTTACTTTTTACATTTTCACCATTTTTGAAGCTGTGTTGAGGTAAGGGGTTTTTGTTCAAAACACAACTAATGAGATAAGTTTGATATTTGGATATCACACTTTAATCATGTTTCATATTGTTGTCTTTATGTGAAAAGTAATGAATAACTAAATACCGAAATCAGACACAACCCAATTTAATGACAAAATGTGGAAGGTTTGACCAGAAAAATGCATGAATTCTGATTGAAGATCGTTGTTGTTATTGTTGATACAAAGTTTAGACAACAATGAACATTCCTATGTGTGTTTTAGTTGACAGACGTAGATATTCCAGGTAATATTTAAATACAGGGGAGATAATCCAATTTTACGACATTTTAAGTGATTGATTTCCACTAATGCGACAAAATGTGAAAACAAAACAATTTCTTTGCTGAATTTTGCCATTAAATTATTGTTCTGTCAATGTGAAGGCCATTTTTAAGACAGGCATGACTTTTGAGCAAGATTGAAATCTAAGTTTTTGTTGTTATTTCAGTACAACGGCCCAATGCCTGTCTGATTTCAAATTGGTAAGGCTTTATTGGATTCAGAGACTGAAGAAATGTCCAAATAATGATTTCCACTATATAAGTTTCTTCTTTTGACAATTTTTTAAGATGGATTCTGGTAAAATTTAGTAATTTTTTTTTCAGAGATTTTAATCCTCAGAAAAATCGTTTTCCATGCTTGCGAGGTATAACCATCCCGATCTGTAAGCTTTGGTTAAAAATTGTAAATTTAGTCTATTTTGAACATTTTTAGGGAGCCTGGAAACTTTTGATTTCTAACGTCATTGTTTTCTGTCGATAGAGTCATTGTTTTCTGTTTTCTCGTTTTGGCCATGTCTTTGGACTTCGATTTTTGTAAAGTCCACTCCTTTGTTCCTTCGGTATTCTACTGCCGTTGTTTCTTTCGTTGCAAAAATCGGATTTTAGATTATGTATTCAAAAGCTCGAAAGTGCCATTACATGCTTTATGTTAAGACTTATCATCATGCAAACTTTTATACCTATAATTTTCAACATGTTTGCTTGGTGAAACTTTAAAAGTAACCGATGCTTAACTTTTGACGGACTGTATAAATGTTTTAAGAATAACTAAGGTGATAAAGCAAACACATGCTGGAACCCCTGGCTCCCTTTACTAGATTAATATTTCTGTGCACTGCATTTCCTTTAAATTTGCGAATATTTTTACTAATTATGTAAATACTTTTAAACTTTTTATTAATGTTTTGTTCGAAATCAAATCAACATACCTTTCTTAATTTTTAATAATCTATTATATAGTTTCTAGTTTCTTCAAATAAACGTATCACCTATTATTTAGAATTAATCAATGTCAGTTTATTACCACTTGTAGCTATGTATGTTAGTATCCTGAATATTATACAGTTACTGTCTTTTTTTAGGTAAATGCGCAATGTTATTGACTTTTGAGAAAACAAATATTTACCGAGCCGCAAAAAATATTTTGTGGATAAGTAAAACAATAGATATAATTTAATTATAATCTTTGCTGTAAGAAATTAACAGATTCTAACTAACACTGAGTTTTCAACCTTTGTCTTACAGGAAATGAGCATGTAGCTCATATTGAAAGAACTATACGATATTTGTTTACAAAGAAAATTTGAGATCCCTAATTATATAAGTGAATGAACTCAGTATTTAAAAAGTATTTGCTTGTAAATCGAAGAAGGTTTGATATGAGTGTTATTTGCAACCTTCTAGTGATATTAGTAATTAGTAACAAATGAGATGTTCTGAATTATTCTGATGTCACCATTTAGTTGTTCTGACAAGGCCGCAAACAACAGAAGTTCGTTAAAAGAGTCAACTTTGTCATATATCTTTTTCCGATTGTTCCACACTGGCGGGAGAATGTGACGAAGGGAGGGAATTGACATTTTTATGTAACTAGCGAACGTTCTATAAAAACTTTATTTAAAGATCCTTAATACTTGATGATTTCTGTCTTTTAAATGTATGCTGTTGTTCTTCCTTTTCACTCTTTGCATCTGTATAATATGCAACGATTCTGCGTAATGTGTTGTCGACATCCATATGGATTTTTTTTTTTGCACCGTTTTTCGCTGATCAATACAAGCGAACCGTCTTTTCTTCAGATATAGCCATTCTGTTTCTAATGATGCCGTTGACGTTGTCACGCGACGATATTTCCTTTTTTTCTACAAATATGTCGCGCGGTGAATATCCTTTTCATGGAGTGAATATCCTTTCTATCGAGTGAATATCTTTTTTATTCATTTCAATGTCAATACATTTTTAACATTAGTATTTCTGTATTATAGAATAAAATGCTTTATTAAGATATGTTTTTGCCAATAAACAATTTAATTAAAAAAAAAAATTGATTTCAAGAAAGTAAAGTGAGTTGGAGAGAAACTTTATATTCAAATATCAAAGGATGTGAATTAAAATAAAGAACTCCCTTCTTTTGCCATCGAGGGATTAGACAGGGCTGTCCAGCCAGTGTGATAATTTTTGTTATAGCAGTAGAGATACTTGCTTGTAGGATAAGACAAATCAAAACTTTTTAAAGGGATGCAAATAAAATTAGATAACAAAACACATTCTTTATAACTTTGTCAATTAGCAGACGACACAACTATTTTTGTAAATTCTAAACAAGAGGTAAAAATGGCTTTAAATATTATAGAAATCTTTGGGTATCTTTTAGGTTTGAAGCTTAAAAGAAATAAAACTAAAGATATTTGGTTAGGTAAACTTAAATCAAGCAGGGACAAATTTGTAAATATACATTGGGGTGGGAACCCATACACTAAATTGGGAACGACAATACTTAAGGTCAGAAAAATTAATAAATGACTGGAAAAAACGACAGCTGACAATGTTAGGGCGAGTAATGATAGAAAAATCATTGATTTTACCTAATATAACTTATGTAGTACTAGTATCAGATATAAATAAACAGTTTCTGGCTAAGCCCAAAACACTGATATTTAACTTTATTTGAGAAAATAAACTAGAAAAGGTAAAAAGAAAGACACTAAGTAAAGATTATCTCGGGGGGGGGGGGGTAAAAATGATTGATGTAGATGAATATATCGAAGCTATAAATTAAAACTGGGTTGAAAGATTAACTGATAGTGAAGGCAAGTCTACAAATTGGAAAATCATTCCTAGATTATATTTTGATAAATATGGACAAGATTTTTTAATCTTTAAAACGAATTTTGATAATATAATCATCGATTAAAAATATATCAAAATACCTTACTACATTTTATCTTAGAATTATCAAATCATGGAATAGGACCAAAATTATTAATGAGCAAGAACTTCTTACATTTAAATATATAAGGCAACAAAAATGAAATGGGAATGGTGAATGAAAGGGAAGGGAAAGGGAAGTCTGTGATTTATAGAAACTGGACCCGAGACAACATTATTTATATAAATGATGAGAGTGGGAAGGTTAATCAAAATTTAATTCTTGGGAAACTTACAAAACAAGGAAATTGGTTCTCTGAATACATAAGATTAATCTAAGCCATACCAAATCAGTGGCTTTAATCGCTACAAAATGAGAATTCAATAAAAACACAAATTTTAAAGATATCTGAAGAAATCCCTACGTTTCAATACCTTTAATTCAAAACAAATCCCCAATATAATGATTGAAATAAGTAAAAAAAATGCCAATTGGCTTTAGTAAATGGAATGCGGTAATTTAGAAAGAGGATACCATGATGAAAATTAAACAAAAAAATGTTGTATTTCGTCTTCCATTATTTAAAAGAAATAAACTTAAAATTTTCAAGTGGATATTACTCCTTTTCATACTTTTAAAAATGACATTAACCAATCCGCTACCAAAACTGACCTTTCAAAACACTGTATGACTACTGATACATGTAGTGTGACGGGTGTCGCTAGCGGGGCAGGACATGCTTACCCTTCCGGAGCACCTGATGTAACTTCCGGTTTTCATGGGAGTTCACACTATGAATGCGTTAGTTTTTAATGTCGTCTTTTTATTTCCGTGCTTGTAGTTGTCTCACGTCCTTGTTTTGTCTTTGTTTTTCTCTGTTGCCGTTTTTGCAATATCTTCGGATTTCGATTTTTGTAGTCTTCGCTTCCCTTGTTCCTTCGGTATTCCACTGCCGTTCTTTCATGTAAAAGGCTGCGTTTTAGATGGCAAATAACTGATAGACCGAACTGTCAACTTTTCAATACAAGAGAATATTATAAGCACAAAACTATCAAAAGCACATACGAATTCATTTATGATTTAATTGAAGAGCAGCCTCCTTTTTCATACTACTTTTTATTAAAAGTTTATCGTCGGAATCAACTACGACAGGGCAAAAAATAGACTTTCCAAATTATATTTGGAACTGCAAAAATTCCGTCGTGTGACATACTTTTTAATACAAGTCAGAAAATAGACGACTTTTATTGAAAATGTCACTGTACCACTACTAACTGATGTTATCGTGAAGTCGAGTACAAGCTTCTTTTTGTACTATTTGAAATGTTACTTTCAATATCTTGGTTGTAAATCCAGCAGAGAACACAAAAAGGACATGGATTTTCTGTAAAATATAGAATAACATTTAGATTTTGGGCAGATGTATTTACAAGATTTTTGTTCGAAAAATCTTATATTGTATGAAGTACTACTCGCATTAGACGTTTTTAACATATAAATATATACATATAAATTAGTCTTGAATGGATAGATTTGATTTATGAAAAAAATACATCCATGCATTGTTATAAGCAACTAACCTGGATTCCTTCTCCAAACGAACTTCCATAGTAGTCATTGTCTTTGTCAAGATATAACCACAAATTTAGATTGAACCATGAGCCTGTTTTTGTGGTCTTAAGTTCCATCTTTGGATTCGACGTCAAGCAAGGTCGACCTGGGTATTTTACAACTTTGAAAAATGTGCTTACGTCTAAACTACTTCGATCAAATTGTGCCATAAAAAGAAACATGTTTAAAATTTGTTTATTTTCCTTCATAATGTCATCTAGTGTCCTTTGGCTGTAAAAACCTTCTTGTTCGTAGAAAGGATCACTCCAGTTGATACTTTCTGCATACATTCCAAGTGGACTCATACTTAAATAGTAATTATCAATCCTCGAATCGTTCTTCATCGCACTCTTATTCAGGGTATTTAGATTGCAAATAGTTACGGCAGGAAATTCCATCTCTATATTAGGTTGGGTATACATGGCAAATGTTGTTGGATAGGTATAATACATCTGTATTTCTGTAATGACTGTATAGGTCAGATATGTTGAAGATGCCAATATAATGCACAGCCATATTAAACTGTAAAAAAGAACAATGTTTTGTATTACTTGCATATTTGAGCTCCCATTTTACTCGAAAACAAATTCAAAAGTAAGTGAGTACCGAACCGTCAATCAAAAGAACGAACAATCCATGGACAATGGCAAAATCAGGCACACTAAGAAACCAGGACACCATTTGAGTACGGTACAAAAAGAAAAATGAAGACACACATACAGATGAACAACACGGACCCAATAAAAAACCATTGGTGAGATCAGGTGTACCGGTAGAGTAAGCATCTCCTGCTTCTTATAAGACATTCGCCGTGTTGAACATGTCAAACTTAAAGATGTGCTAATTTGTCTTAATTTGAGTAAATATGTTATTTCAGCAATTATTTATTTGTAAAGCCAATTTAATACATAATTATATCATATGTACAGTAATACATTAAATATTTTACGAAAGGATATGGAGTAAATGAACATGAGACCATAACACATATGTTAACTCCACCTGCAATAATTTTAATGAGCTGTATGGCCATTTCGGAAATTAATTCCTCATAAGCAGTACTAGAACCCAAACAAAGGAAATCCATAATTTCAAAGAATGTTTAAAATCCATAAGGCCAAACGAAATTCGAATAATCAGTAATATCAAATATAGCTAAGGACAAAACTACGAAACTATTAAGTATGAATTGTTATTTCAGCAATTATTTATTTGTAAAGCCAATTTAATACATAATTATATCATATGTAATACATTAATTGAATTGTATGTGACAAATTACTATTTATACACAATTATTATTCGTAGTTTATAAAAATGCTTACTTCTGTTGCGAATATGTATAATCGATTCCACATTCCCTTGAAAGAGTGGGTACTGGGAGTGTGTAATATAACGATGATACGAAGAACATATTTTGGTCAAAACGAAATGTCTACTTTTTATAGTGCTTATTATTATGTCATATAAGATTTTATTTTTAATCATGACAAGCCATTTAAATACATTGTTTTTCAAACTGTTTACGAGATAAAGCACCTTATGATGTTGTATGTCATTAGTGATCAAAGTTACAACTGCTTGCTAATTCTATTATTTAAAAAATTATTATTCAAAAAAACATTAACTTACAATCTAATGGCGTTAGTTTTTGATAAATCTGATATCTTATTCAATCCATGAATTCCAGTATTCTGGCTAAAATTATGCCATAATTCGTGGATGTGTTCTTCCTGCTCCATGTCATTATGTCCGATCAAAATGCTATTCCGAACAGAGTTTAATGCATAAATTAACAATTTAATGGGAAATGGGGACTACTTGTCTGTACATAGTTGAAAAAAAAAGATTGATACTGAAATTTTTTTTGAAAGCACTGTAAATAATGTTTAAAACAGTCCTTTCTTTATTCTGGAATATCTATGAGTAATCAAACAAATACAACAATATGACAATTACTGTATTGTGCTCATCAAAAGGTCTGACAATTTAAATAGTGTTTTACTTTCTTTTTAAGATATTTCTGTATAGTTATTCAGTAAAATCAATTCAATAAATGGGAGAGTTGATCAAATGAAGTACCAATTAGCTAGACACAATTCTCTTTAAATGTATGCCAGCCTCAAACAGGTACATTTAATAGAGAGTCAATATACTGTGATCAGTACGAAAGCCGAGAAGGACCTTTCAAAATTGCTAATACAGATTCCGAAATTAATAACTCAGGAAAATTATGTATTAATGTCTGCGTTTATTAATTCACAATATAATAGTTCCAATTAGTATTATTGATTATTTTAACGCAAGTTTGAAAAAAAAAATATTCTCGGTTCTTCTTCGACAACGGAAATTTTCTGGTTCTCTTTTTAAGTATTTAGACAGTTGGTTTTATTGGGGTGTAGTTTGTGTTTTACAAAGATGTGGTATAACGTTGCTTACGTTTGTTTTTTTTTGTGTCATTTATTCCTTGTGTAGTTCCTTCGTACATTGTGGTATGTGACCATGTTTTGTGGCCATTGTAGACATTTCCCAGTTATTCGTTTTATTTTATTTCGCAAATAAATACAATATCGGTCATATGTGACAGTAATCTGTTGATTCATTTCACTATATTTGTGCTCATCAAAAGGTCTGGCAATTTAAATAGTGTTTTACTTTCTTTTTAAGATATTTCTGTATAGTTATTCAGTAAAATCAATTCAATAAATGGGAGAGTTGATCAAATGATGTACCAATTAGCTAGACACAATTCTCTTTCAATGTATGCCAGCCTCAAACAGGTACATTTAATAGAGAGTCCATATACTGTGATCAGTACGAAAGCCGAAAAGGACCTTTCAAAATTGCTAATACAGATTCCGAAATTAATAACTCAGGAAAATTTTGTATTAATGTCTGCGTTTATTAATTCACAATATAATAGTTCCAATTAGTATTATTGATTATTTTAACGCAAGTTTGGAAAAAAAATATTCTCGGTTCTTCTTCGACAACGGAAATTTTCTGGTTCTCTTTTTAAGTATTTAGACAGTTGGTTATATTGGGGTGTAGTTTGTGTTTTACAAAGATGAGGTATAACGTTGCTTACGTTTGTTTTTTTTTTTTTT